>KZ308899.1:1841552-1873061 GCA_000376725.2 Ladona fulva | reverse complement strand
TATATATATATATATATATGGAGTATAAATATTCTGACTGATGAAATCTATTTCGTGTGACTGCGGTAGATACTTCGATGGTAAGAGCAAAGCACCCACAGTCGGTCTTTTATTTCGGATACTCGAGTACTTGAGTTGGTTAAAAACTTAACTAACGATGCCAAAGAAAATCAAATTACTCACAATTATAGGATGTTTTATCCTGCGGTCAACCAAATAATGCAAAAATTTGGCAATTAATTCTGAGAATGCAAGCACAGCATGCATACGTTGTTGTCAATAACCTATAGCAGCCTGTATTTTAGGGGTTGCTCAGCGTTTTCATGTACGAGTAAGATATGTTAAGGAGGGACGTGAGAACACGACAACACCGCGAGCATTCTGCGCCCTAGTTTCGTATGATTTCCGTCATGTTAAGTATTAATTTGTGGAAGAGAAATCGGTTAATTGTAACTAATGTAAATTAAATTTTGTAAAACTCTTACCGAGTTCTTTATAACGAAACCACCTTCGCGTTTTTATGTTCCTCCATTACATGGAGAAAGTTGCTCTAAAAAATTGATAACTAATTTTTATTGTGTTGCGATTGTAATCTGAAGCTTTTTGTACGAGTAGAGAATGTGTTATTAAATGTTAATATTAATTTTAAATATTGTTTTGATCGGATGAATACGGTTCGAGAAATATATTTACAAATGAGTAATCTGGGAAGGAGCTCAAAGAATCGGGCTCTTTTTTTGATCTATCCGTGTTAAATTACCAACAAGATGCGAAGAAAAACTTTTGTATTACGAGTATATATTTGAAAATTAATCCTACTAAGATTTGATGCTACTCGTTTTGCTTTGGGATCGCTAGTTTGGTTTTTACTCCACTCTAAACTCGAGTGCCCAAAACCTAAAGTCTGACTGTAGGTCAGACTCCATGACATATACCCATGATTTGTAGAAGAATCACGCTTAACATTGAATTTGAAACTAAAATCGGTTCCTAAAATTAGGGATTTGTCAAACCGCGAGAACTTGGACGTATATCCACTTATAATACTTATCCACTTCTGGTTCTTTCGACGATCTCAATTTCTTCTGCCATTCGCAGTTAATTATTATTCCGATCACCGCACAGGGCGATCATCCCTCCAATTATCTCGATGCAGATATCTTGGGGATCTTTGGTTGAATCTTCTCACTGGCTTTAATCAGACTTCATCTTTTCAGAGATTTCAATAAACTCCCCCAAAGTTCGTTAAAGAGATTCCGCTCTCTGATATCTCCATTTGAGAAGCGCCGCATATTCGTACGAACGAGTGCCGACGATTGCGGATAATTTTATCGGCTAACGGAAAATATTTCACCTTAAAACTGGTAAATATTAAAATAACGAGTCTTGAATGTACGCTATTATTCGATTTAAAGCATAAAATAAACTGTTCAGTGTATGTGTTCAATGTGAATATTGAATAATGTTGCTTCACAACGTCCGATTTTTGTTAAAAGATCGAAATCATTAAACCAGCTGAAGTGTAGGTCGTGGCTAATTAGGAGGTTATTTTATCCTCTTCTGATGCCAATTTATAATTTTGAAAGTGAAAATGTTTGCAAATTCCCTTTCCTTACGTCATTTCGTTAAAACCAAAGCAATCAAATCGAGGTTCGAGGCACTAGGTCCCTCCAAATTTCCAAATTAAGACAATTAATCAGTATATTTCTTAAGAAATGTAAGGACTGACGATATAATATATGATAAAGTCGAAATTAATAATTTAGAAAGGATTCTTTCGTAAAATATACTATTTTTTCCATTGAATATCGTAACCTGAAACTGATATACTATTTTTTCCATTGAATATCGTTAGCGTGAAACTCGTGGAGTTCAGTCTTCCGTCCCTAATCAACGAGGATGGAATCGCTATTAAAGAATCGNAAATATCACTATATAAAATTAGCTATCTACCTCTATCTACTTCTCACAATTGTCAGATGAATATATTGATAGTAAAACGGACGGTACCTAATACATATTCAAATTCAAACATTGATGGTAATACATATTCAAGCACTATGCTGTATTAAATTTTGAAATTACCGTTAGTGGATGGAAGGCAGTACAGAAAATTAAAGCAGATAAAATAACGTAAATATAACCGTCTAAATTCGGTATAAAAGGGAAAAGAAAGTCAGGTTATTGCGGTTTCAGTAAGGGCAGGTCGAGTGTCTCCCGGTCAGCCCTTTTTATAAATGATGCACTTATAGTAGCAGACCAGGTTAATTAAAAACAATATAGTAATTCTAGAGCCCTTGAAGGTACTTGACATTACGTCCCATGTAAATCTAATCTAATTTATGTCACATCGTTATTGATGGAATATATATATATATATATCCCCTCCTCACACTGCCACAGTTCATTGCCTCATCGGGGCGGAGGGGTGTTAACGGAGGTTGGAGGNTTAGAGAGGCTAACAGGATAGGTTAGGTACGAATATATGGTGTTGATACACCCCCTGCCATACGCCAATCGGCGGCTCGCGGGGTAAAATTCTAAATCTAAATCTAAATCTAAACCTTCCATCAATCTTCTCTGGCGATCTTTAGTGGAATTCTATATAACCGATGTTAAGAAAACAAGCAATTAAAGTCAAAAGCAAGTATTTAGCATTTATTTCCCTTTCAGATGCAATAGTGGACAACTTCAAATATACCTGTAGTAAGCACGATGAAACTTTTTCACATCTTGAAAATGATATTTTTTATATTATTTTGATATTTTGTGGATTTCTTTGTGAATACACCTTTTTCCATGCTTTTTTCATTTTCTTAATATAATTTTCCCGAAATATTAAAACTTATATTTTCTGGTTTAGAACGTTATTCGTCATCAATTCTTAATATATATTTTCCACAAGTTTATTTAAACACGACCGGTTTCGAGTGAGACGGCCATCCTTAGCTACACTATATCCAAATAAGGATAACATTTATTCATGGCTGAGCAGTTTTGACGGTAGGGAAAGGAGATGGGAGGGCTCATGGTAAGTCAATTCGTTCGTTAGGTTAGGGATTAAAGATATCTCTATCTTTTCTAAGGCGTC
Source organism: Ladona fulva (assembly GCA_000376725.2). Lineage (NCBI taxonomy): Eukaryota > Metazoa > Arthropoda > Insecta > Odonata > Libellulidae > Ladona > Ladona fulva. Next base: position 1,869,970 of record KZ308899.1, on the reverse strand, counting down.
CAACTTCCTTTCTTTCGGCTGGCGGTGGAGGAATCTCGCTGCTAAATCTCAAAATATGAGCGCATTGAATGCGGTTGAATACTAGGGGTGTGGAAAAAACAGTAGAGGGAGAGAAAGTGTGTGTCAGTAGTGATTTGGTAACGAATGAATGTGAACTACGAGAAAAACTTCGTTAAGGAACTGTAATGCCCCTTCTCCGTTCGGTGGTTCGCGAAAGCCTACTAGGATAGGCGGTGTCCCCTAGCGGGGAATAATTTGCGTTCCATTATAGGCCAGGACATCTTTTACTTAATCACTGGTGTTTATTTATTTAGTTTTTGGTAATTACCTGTGATTCCTTACCATACATATTTCTACTATTTGTGATAGTTACTGGCATTTAAATTGATTTAAGGGAGTAATTTAAAGATTATTTACAAGATTGTTGAATGCGTGATAATTATGTCCTTGACCTGCTCAGATTGTCCTCCTCAGCTTGGTAAACAACGTTGACAAAGGAGCCTTGGTATGTTAAGGAATAAATGTTGACTTCGTAAACTATAAGAAACATTCATAATAATTCTTCTAATTTACTGAACTTAAAGAGCAGGAACTTTAAGAAAACTTAAAGTTGAGAAATACTGCATATGTGCATCACGCGTTTTTCGCCGAATGCTAATGAGTACCCGAGGTTAGGAGCACGCGCCCTTTCTCAGTCTCATTTACAACACCTCGAGTGAATTAAAGCGGGAAGTATTTCCCTCTTCAGTCGCGACGAAATTCAATTTGAAGGAGCTGTCGGAAGAGGCAAAAGTGCTTTCTCGTATTTGCGGCAAATCTTTGTCAGAATATAAGCGAATTGAATGCGGTTGAATACTAGGGGTGTGGAAAAAACAGTAGAGGGAGAGAAAGTGTGTGTCAGTAGTGATTTGGTAATGAATGAATGTGAACTACGAGAAAAACTTCGTTAAGGAACTGTAATGCCCCTTCTCCGTTCGGTGGTTCGCGAAAGCCTACTAGGATAGGCGGTGTCCCCTAGCGGGGAATAATTTGAGTTCCATTATAGGCCAGGACATCTTTTACTTAGTCACTGGTGTTTATTTATTTAGTTTTTGGTAATTACCTGTGATTCCTTACCATACATATTTCTACTATTTGTGATAGTTACTGGCATTTAAATTGATTTAAGGGAGTAATTTAAAGATTATTTACAAGATTGTTGAATGCGTGATAATTATGTCCTTGACCTGCTCAGATTGTCCTCCTCAGCTTGGTAAACAACGTTGACAAAGGAGCCTTGGTATGTTAAGGAATAAATGTTGACTTCGTAAACTATAAGAAACATTCATAATAATTCTTCTAATTTACTGAACTTAAAGAGCAGGAACTTTAAGAAAACTTAAAGTTGAGAAATACTGCATATGTGCATCACGCGTTTTTCGCCGAATGCTAATGAGTACCCGAGGTTAGGAGCACGCGCCCTTTCTCAGTCTCATTTACAACACCTCGAGTGAATTAAAGCGGGAAGTATTTCCCTCTTCAGTCGCGACGAAATTCAATTTGAAGGAGCTGTCGGAAGAGGCAAAAGTGCTTTCTCGTATTTGCGGCAAATCTTTGTCAGAATATAAGCGAATTGAATGCGGTTGAATACTAGGGGTGTGGAAAAAACAGTAGAGGGAGAGAAAGTGTGTGTCAGTAGTGATTTGGTAACGAATGAATGTGAACTACGAGAAAAACTTCGTTAAGGAACTGTAATGCCCCTTCTCNAGACGGTTTTACTTTTTATTGCAGTCTATATATTCGATATTTATATCAAAATCTTACTTAAAATAACTTTATTTCTGTGCAATGCAAGTCATTTCAGCCTGTGGTAATACATTGTCCTATTCTATAGTCATCGATGGAATGTACGGGGAGGTGAGTTGGAAGAGTGGATGAGGGGAGTGCTAATCCGGAAGTGAGCTATTTAGAGTGAGCGAGAGGGCGATCGGCAGGTGCAATAATTAAGGGGTTCACGGAAACCCCATTTCCGGTGTCATAGGGCAGAGCTGCCGAGTTACGCTTTCCATTAACTGGAAATTTTCGCTCGAGTGGAGGAAATCTGAAGAAGCATTTTGGAGTCATCGGTTAGGGGTCACATCGCGTTCTAGGGTTAGGATAATAGGGGTGACGACAAGGAAAGCGATTTAGGGTTAACTTTGTTAGGCGCGTCGTGCGTTAGGAAAAACCCAAGGCATTAACAGAAGAGAAAAAAAGCATACGTGACTCATTTAACCTCAGATCCTCCACTTTAAGAGGGTACGGTCAGTCGCTTTGTCTGCGGAGTGAATCTGCTCTGCGACATGGTACTGCTGGTTTAGAACAGTGCTTCTTATCATGCTCAGCTAATGGCACCTCTACGACTATCAAATATTTGTTTTCTCACACAATTTGCAAAAGTTTCCAATTTTTATCCGCATTGGAGAATATAAATTAAGGATTATCAATAGAAATGAGAAAAAAGTATTAATGAGAATGCAAAGTTATGAAAACACCGAAAAATATTAATTTATTCGTTCTTATCAGTCTCCGAATCCATAGTATTAAAAAGGGAAGGGAAACATTGTAATTTTCTCAATTTATTTCATTTTAGCACTACAAAACTGTTGTGGAAATTATGTTTTCTTTCATTTCTCTATAATGTGGTTTGACCAACTCCGACCTAGCATGATGGAATATAATTATCATAATCATAGTAATGATAAGGAAATCAACTGACAGAAAAATGTTTCTTTTTTATTATTGCTGTTAAGTTATTTGTGTGAGGTTTTAGTATTTGTAGGCTAACCATACCCAATGTACTCGTAACGCGCTCAGTTGTCGCAGGCGCTCAGTTGTCCGGCCACGGATGCAGACAGTCATTGAAGGGCCACTTCTCGTCCGCTCTGCTGAAGATCAAGAAACGTCCACTTCTTTCGTGATTACTTAAAAATCTGCAGAGACGGATTATTACCTCCGCTTGAAAATTACACAGAAGGAAAAGGGAGAAATGTTTGAAAACCCAATTAGAATATAACATCTGTGTATCTTCTTTTTTCCAATTTATAACCCCTCATTCTGGAATAAAGGATTTTTGGGAATAAGTAATGTGTGTTTAGTAAATAGTAAATGTTTCGTTCAGTGTGTCTGAATTCAGAGTTGGAACCGCAAATTAGAAACTTATTGGTTGGGGGCGATATCAGACTCAAGTACTTTTCTAAGTGAACAATAATCGTCCATTTCATTAATGAAGTATCATGCTGGTAATACAAGTGAATGGCTGCTTACCTAGCTCATTCTATGAAGCATGTACGATAAGCAGCCATTTCTTCGCGATGAAAGTAAATACATATTTATCCCGGGCTGCCATTCCTGATATTTCTGATTTATTGCAGCTTTTCATCAAATTATTTTTCCCGCCTGTCGCTCAGTTCACTCATGACTGTATCACTTAACACCACCTGCCACTCTTAAAGTGACCTCTGTTCCTTCTTTCCAACATACCTTTTATTATATTTCTACTAGTTTCAACTTCCATGCATTCCCCTCTCCAAATTTTTCTTTTTCATTATTTATTCCCTCTGCATTTCATTTTTATCATTATTCTGTGGCAGCACATACTTATAAATTTTAATCGTATCTTCTTTATTTCATATTTTGCAGCCATGCGGAAGGACACCCTTAATATAAATACTTACTAATATTTAGAAATTCACTTAATTACGACTTTGTTTATCATTCAAACTTTATATCATTCTCATGATGAGTCTGTGTGGAAGTCGACATCTTTATGGTATTGTTAACTCCGACGTTATTTCATTTCATAAATCAGTAAGTTCTGATCGGTAAAAATCTCTTATTTTTCCAAATGGGTATTAACTATATCCATAGTGGAATACCACATTTCCCAAGTTTTAGATTTTTAGATTTCGATTCATACTCCGCATAATGTTTTAGCGATCATTTTCTTATAACGCTTGGCCATCGCCTCTCGAATATCGCTCTCGTTAGCGAGTTATTGAAGAGTTATTGCTTCAAATCAAATGAGACTAGGGTTCCAATTTCAACTTCCGCGAAGTTATTGTAGAGGTGCGGTTCATCAAGCGACACGTTAATCCCCCTTTCGATCCTTCACTGGAAATGGAATTTGTATGACTGTCTCACGTAATAAGGAATAAGGTGACTTGGTGGATGAAGTGAAAGGGGGACGACGGACGGGCGTCCGGTGACTCACAGTCCGACATTCCTCATCGATCTTTACGTTTGAGTGACTAATTCACGCGCCGTTTCCAGATTCCACCCTCACTGTCCTCCAATGCTGAATCATGCGCTCGAATCCCGCGACAGGCATTTCAAAAAAGCGAATCTGGTCTCGGCGAACTTAGGAACTGCTAATAGTGCGAATTTCGAGCGATAAATACAAATGCTAGCAAAAATATGAGCAACATCAAAGATAAAATAAGGCAACACAAAATCTCATGGAATGAGATAATTGAGAAATGTGATTAAAAAAACAGATCGTATAAGAAACGAAGTTGTAAGAATTGTGATGAAATATTTAATCCAAATGAAAAGTAAGAGCAGTTATGAAACCGTTGTGATTAGAATGTCCACAGATTGTCAGTACAGTTAATGCATAATACATGCGAAGGTATGGGTGGCAAAGGCTTCATAATGAAGTGAAAAAGATGTATGGAACTAGGGCCTATTAAATACAGTTGGCTAATGAGACAACTGTCGAAGGGTGGAACAGTCTGTGGGGCGTCAATGCTTGAACTTGGGAAGTGTCCTAAACTCCTCTAAAAATGATTGCTGAAGAGCCTATTCTTCCATCAAGGATCAGTGGAGCCCTTTGTTAATAACTATGTGGTTATGCCAATTTAAGTTGCGTGTAATTAGTTGAAAGAGACATTCATAGGAGTACTGTACTTTAGAATGTTCTGATATTGTCTTTCATATTTTTACTAATAAACTCCCCCATCATAAGAATTTCATTTAATTTAACACCAGAGGAAATATCTTGAGAGCTTTAAGAATATGTAGTCGATGGATTACATATTCGATGTGTTGAAGGCAGGAATTAGTGTACAGATGCTGTCATTCCAAATACTCCTTTTTAAGTGTACTGTGTACGAAAATGGAATTCATTGGAAAATTCTCCGTTTACCAAACGCCGCAAATAGCGAATATTCATTCATTTTTGCACCAAACGATGGAGCGAAGCATTGAGAATTTCTCTGGACTTATACACCGAAAATATTTTATGCTTAATTAAGTCGCTTTTTCTCGATATTAGTCGTTTTTCGGATATTCCATTGTGTGTATATATACATGTACATTTATAGAGAACCCTATTTTCACAGTTTTAGGCAATGGAATTTTAACGATAAAGGTGTGAATGTTCACTGTTTATTGTCGAAGCTTCATTTGGAAGTCTCATTGAGTATTTGACATTTTCTTGTGAGGTTTTAATAGACATATGAATATCGAAGAAACATTTCTCATTTTCACGTCACTTTACAATTTCGCGTATTGATTCCTAACCTGTTTTGTATCGTCCTCAATTTCTCGGTTGCGTTTCTGCTGTGATAGATGATAAAACGAGAGAACAAAAGCAGTTTCAGGGAAATCGAGAGAAAAGCAAGTTTGGGAAGAAAAAGATAGTGGGATGAATTAGTGGGCGAGTAAATGGATGGAGTTAAAATCGGAAATGGCCCGGAAGAAGTTTAAGATAAAGGCGCTGGACCAGCGCCAAACGGAAGATTAAGGAAGTCAAGGTACACTTTCTAGAAGAGCTCCTTTGGCAGTGCGGCGGAATCTACACTTTGATGTTTTAAACGCAGAACAAAAAGCGTATCAAAAGGTTCGATCGGATTCATCTTTAACACGTGATTTCACGGTGTGACTGAGAAGGAACGATGTTTGATTTAAAGAGATGCGCCCTAATGACGAGGAAAAAGGGGTTACGTGTTATATTTATTTATATCTTACTATGTCGCAATTTGGTTTCCTGGCCAGGTGGCAACGCTAAGGGGGGCTTACTTATTAATTTGATTTTTTAACCGCCTGCTATACGTCCTAAGACGGAAAGAAAACCCCTCCAAAAACCTACCGTAGGCAATACGTTTCACATATAAAGTTACGCATTAACAGTAACTCAAATTATACTGTCATCCATATTTAAACATATTTAAAAGATTAACATNTTGTTAATAATGTAAGGGAAGGGTGTTTTTTAAGTTGATTGGGGCATATGTATGGGACGGATTCAAGTAAAGGGGAAAATATGAGGTAAGTGTCCGAAAGGAGATCGAGGAAAAGCTAAATGCAATGAATGAGGTGGGGAATAGATTTACGAATGTTCAAGATTTCAAAACGAAAATTAAAGTCTATAGTTCCTAAATCGTTTGTATATATAATAGCACTTTTTTTACTTATAATACCCACGTAAAGGTTTATTTGTTCATTTTTATACTCTCTGTATAATATATTCTGTTGAGTTTCATTGTATTTCATCTTGATTTTTTTGCCCATTATATCTATGTAAAAGTTTGTCTATATAATTGTTCGATATGTATGTATGTATTCTTTAGTTTTATTATATTGGAATTCTGAGCTGTAGTGCGACATTTATTGTCTGTTGTTTATGTATACTTATTGTATCTCAACTGTCCACGGTAGGTTTTTGGAGGGGTTTTCCTCCCGTCTTTGGACGAATGCCGGGCAGATGTCACTATTATTTTGTCACCCTTGACCATTGCCACCTGGTCCACCGACTAACTTGCAATGATTATTAAATAAATAAATAATAAAGGGAAAAGTCGAAGTGGGAGATGTAAGCAATAATAGTGAATTAGGGAGGACAAAACGCAAGAAATTGTCGGTCAATATTCATTATGTGTATTCTGTTTTTGTGAATGAAAATGGTTTCATATGCATCGAATTTGTAGTTTCTGTACAGATTTTCTTAATTTTAAGTTTTCTTCGTTAATTTCTGGCTATTTTCCTGTTTGTGTGAAGCGTTGCTTGATTTTGTCATTTGATGATGTTTAAATGCTGTGTATTCTTGGAACCTGACTCCTACTCCGCTACGAGTATACTACGCAGCCTTGATACGAGATTTCGTACCCGATTTCGATGCCGGATTTTTTTGATTCCATTTTAAGGTCTTCAGGGTTTCGAGGAAGTGTTGATAGCTTGTTCCAGTTGGCAAATATTGGAGTAAAGTTGAATTTGGAAAATACGTGTTTATTTAAGCTTATTACGGATTCAAGTATTTTCATGAAGTTGCGCTGTTTTCCACTTGATGATTTTTAAATCGTGCATTGGTTCAATTTATGTTTTACTCATTATGTCAATCAAACAAGTGATTTATCCGCTACATGTAACGATGTTTTCCTTCCTTGAGCGATTCATTTTGTTTTGGCGTCGTCCCATTTAGCATGTTCTGTTGCGTACACTCCCCTCAACATTATCATAATATAACATGTTTAACTTATCCACAATTCAAAAATTAATCTGTAGAGGCGGTAGAGATGTTGTGGAAATCTTTGGGAGAAGGAGACTTATGTATGTGATTTATAAATAATAATATACAGAGGGCAGATTCATCGATGAGGGAAGAAGATAAATAAAATACATTCAAAATAGTAGTACGTTTCTTCGACGGAAAGCGTTATATTCATATCATATTTATTTTACGCATTAAATTCATCTTATACCTGATCTGTTAATGTATTTATAAAAGGGAATGTATGCCGTTCTCTTCAAAGCAAATTTTACATTTACTCTAAAATTTGCGACTTTTTCCTACTTTTCATAATAGTCAGCGATAGATTTTCAAAAGCACTGCGTATTTGCTTGTTGAAGAGTTTGATGTGATTACCATTTTAGATATATTTGTCGGATACCCGATGTACATACCAATATTTTACTACCAAAACGTTGTATTTGGTCGGATCTGTCTAAGAATTGATTTTACTATGGAATTCCTTTTACAACTTCCCTCAGAGAATTCCTTTGTTTGATATCACTGTCATAGACTTCCTTCTCCTAATTACTTTCATTGCATTACTTACCTCTTTTCTCTCGAATAAGCTTTTATTCTGCCGTTGCTTGTACTCTCTATTGCCTCCCCAAATGTTACATTTTCCTTAGTATCTCATTAGGCTCTTCCCTCCGGCATGCTGCCATTCGGTATCTTATTTCTGCGTAGAGCATCTCTCATCTCATTGCCTTTCATCCCCACGATGCAGGAAACGCCCGCTAGAAATTCTGTCCTCAGAGGTGTTTGGTTACGCATGTTCTCCGGAGGGTGTTTTCCTATCTGTAAGGGAGTAAACTCGATATGCATGGTGAGTGAATTTCCCAAATATAAGACCGGAAATTAAATCCTTAGGACACCCTGAATAAAGTTTTTGATGATGATGATCATCATGGGGCAACAAACTGAGGCCTGGTATTATAATGTATACTTAAAATGTTAATAAAGTAATTTCCACTCTCGGGCCGGTTTTATATGTTTTGATAAAGCTAAAGTGAAGATTATTGTTAATCTCCTATGTATATGATAAATTGAAGATTAACTACAATCTTTACTTAAACTCTAATAAACTATTATAATACTAGACCCTAAAGTGAAAATTAGTTCAAGTCCATTTAAAGTATGAATCATAATGATCATTGTCTGCTTTTCAAGTCATCCATCTCCATAAAAGCTGTGAAATTTCCAAAATTTCTAACCTCGACTTAACCCTCATCTCATAAAACAATGTAGATCTTATTCCGTAATTCGTCCATTATAACATTCCTACCAGTTCTCTGTAGCAGTAATCAAAGGCTGTACACTTAATTTCCCTACTAATTTGATCATTTTATCCCTTTTCTCACTTCATTTCCTCTTCAGGGGACTTTCTTTTGCGCTTTGACTTTACAATCAGATTAAATATTTTTCAGATTAGTTCTCGTCTTCGCTTCTTAAATAATCTATAGCTTAAATAAGAGCTGTTAATGTTGAACACACTTCATATTATTAAAGAATGCTGTGTTGTTGATTAATATTGAAATCGTTTAATTATTACGATTGTTATTATTTAGTATCATAATCCAATAAATCTCGGTTATAACTCTCCTGCAACACGCTGATACGCGGCTTTAAGGGTGTCTGTTGTGATGTAGATAAGTAAGTGTGAAGTTCAAACAATACAATCAAGTCATGTTCCTTTATTATCGGAGAATTATTTTTTGTTTTTATTTATATAAATTATAAAAGTATGAGTAAATACAGTTAAGAAATGGCATTGTTAATTATTCGTCACCCGAAATGACCAACGCTGTGTACCCGGAACATGGATTGTTTAATATTATTGCTAGGTAATGATATTCGAGTCGGCACGGTTGAATTTATAGCTAAAGTTAACCTTCTTAATGAAGACCATTATTTTATTATTAAAAAAATAATTTGGTTTTTTACAGTAAAAGTGGTCATTAACGATATAATTTCTTACTATCAAAATTTTAAATATAATTATCAATATTATAAAGAATGTAGCTATTAACATTAATGTAATATACATTCTATCCTATTTGGCCGTACTTCGTGGAAAAGCATTCTGAAGGAATAACAAATACTTTGCACTTTGATGATGGCTGTGTTACCAAAACCGGTTCTGTGATAAACATCTTGTGGATACTCAAAAGTATTTCTTATTCCTTCTTAACGTAATATGATTATTATCGAATTAATGTAAATTTTTATAGTTATTGTTTTCTTCTTTATTTTTTGAAGGAATTATCTTCTCCACTTGCGAACATTGATTAAACTGAAGCATTCGAACAATTCAATTACACAATTTTTATTCTTACTTATTTACAGATTACGAGTGCAAGAATATTTTCTTCCGTTCTTCGGCGCGAAAAAGGTGTAGACAAAGTGAAAGGGAGTTTTAAATGAAACGACGATAATAAAAGGATCACTCGTAGGGAAAGGGAAAAACGTTTCAGCAATAAAAGAAATAGAGAAGTAAGATTCCCTTGGTAATAGGGATAAAAAAGGCGGTTCGGGGGGAAGCGACCGCTTAAGAAAAACAGCGTTATTCATACGTTTTCCTCGCATAGTCCAATCGGGTGAATTCCTCAAGTTCCTTTGCCGCCGCTTTATGAGAATTCTTCATCCTATATCAAGTTTATATGGGTTATTTTTTGCCACAGTCTCGCGTAATTTCAAGCAAGAGAGAACTAACTTTCCGGGACAAGATTTATGACGTCGAATACGCAAATTCGAAAAATTGCACTCCCTACCCCTACTCCCGAAGTTCCGCAACTATTTCTGCAGAAGGTTAGTCTCAAAGTTGCTCCTTGCCAACGACGCTCGTTTTTTATTGATTTATTTATCCTGGGAAATCGCAAAAAATGGGCTGGACTTGAAATTCGTGGGGCGAAGGTAGCAAATGTTTTATTCTAATACTCGATCGATCGACGTATGAGGTATTGGAATTGGAAAGTAAAAAAATGGAAGTTGTGCAATGGATTGCTTGCATTGAGGTTTAGATCGAGAGATTGAAAGGTGTGAGTTTGTTTGCAAATAGGAGGAATTGTGCGGTCAGTGTTTGAGTTAGAAGGATGCTTCTAAAATGCTAAATTGGTTTCACATTACACACTTCTTGTTGGTCATAAGGCAGATTTTAAACCCTTCAAGCAATGGAAAGTCTGTGAAAGTTTAACACATATTTACAATTTTGCAGCACTTTAAAACTAACCAACGTCATTCCTCCTTTAAATTAATTATAAACTATTGTATTCATTATTGCTCATATATATCCAATGCCACGAGCGTGGTTGAGACTTAATTAAATAAATGATATATTTTACTCTATCATGTACCAAAAGTTTCACACAATTTAATACTGTCGTCATGCTCTGAAAATGCTCTCTTGGAGAGCGAAATGTACATCAGATGTAAGTTTTCTTTGATGGATTTTGGAGAGTTACATTTTGATTACTATTTTAATGCCACCATTAGTAGCCTACGCTATTCTTTTATGTTCCAAAAGGCTAATTCCAGTACTCGAGACACACGACACATAGTGGTAGACATTACTTCTTTTGTAGTTTGGTTGAGAAAGGTGGGTGTATCAGTAGATATAAATCGTTTTATGATATCATAGAAAGGCCCATCCGTTCTATTTCACAAATGATTTGTTTTCGGGATATTAGACAAATCTGTGCATTATTTGCCACTTGAAGAATTTTCGTTATAGTAAACAAATGGCGGAAAAGATATATGATAGCAATTTTTAAAATCCTTTTAATATTTTACCTATTATTTACTATCTATTTCCTCTTGAGCTGTTAGTGTATGTACCGCGTAGTCTGTTCTAAGATGTACTGTATAAAATTTCGATTGCGCATACACTTAATTTTCCTAAGCATTTTTGTTTTATTTGAATTCGCAGTGGAAGTTTTAAAATATTTTGTTCCTGTCTTAGTCTCTTCTTCTTTCTCAATATAAATTCGAATAAAACTTGTAAAGTAGTGGTTTAGCGCGCCTCGAAGCTTGAGTCAGCCCATTGCGAAGTGTGCCTTGGAAGAGTAAAGAGTAGGAAGCACTGCCGTTCACTCTTCTAAGAAAACTCTTCTCTTTGTTCGAATACTTCCAAAATTCTTGTTTTGCATTGGATGCTCAGGAATAGTTGGAAGATATTTCCAACTGCATGCATTTTTACTGAGAGCTTACACAACAGCAGAGCATTTTTTAATTTTATACCATAAAGCTGAAATACGCCAATTGTGGAGAAAAAGTAGTGAATTGTAACATTTTCAGGTCTTAAATGGACATCATGAAATGAAACCATGGTCGAAGAATTAATTTTTATATTATAGCGGTGATTATATAAGTGTAGTTCTTATTTTCCATTTTTAGCTCAAATTTCCCCAATTTCAACCCTTCCTCTAGCTATTCATTTGTGCTTTATGTAAACTACGTTCTCGCAATCCAAAATAAGTTTTACTAAAATGGATCTCCGTCCATATCCAAATATGATATGGAATTATATAAAATGGTATAATTACTAGTGTGCGGGTGACTGATGTGGGTCTTACCTCTACATCAGGAGTATACCCTACCCTGACCAACTGATCTCCCAAACCAGGCGTCCCACCAATATACCCGGGTAGCTTATTGTTGACCGACCATACTTGGAGGACCCGCCCTGGATTGGCGAATTCAGCCACCCGGGGATGTAAACCCAGACCATCATTTTGGGTATTCTTTTATTAAAAATCAATAAATTTAAACAATATCAGGCTCCTTGAACAAATATTTTGCGCAGTTTTAGTATAGTGAATGTACTTTTCGAGTGAGTCAGGCAACGTTCGAGTAATTCTGCCATCGTGCCAGTTGAATATCGCTTAAAATATGTTCGTATTTCTTACAAATCAAAGATTAATGATATATTACAAAGAGCTCTTGTTTTAATGATACAATAAAAATAATTTCATATGATTAGCTCTTGTGACATTCTGTAATGTATACCTATGAATTTCTCAGTAGTGCTTTCCTTTCATTTTCGATATTTAATGACATGTAACATGGTAAATCATTTCACTTATTCCATTTCTAAATATTTATTCTCAGCCCCTGTGTTGGACTCTCAGGCGTTGAAGTTCTTCCTCCTAAAGATCGCACCGTTGGCTGAGGATCTTCTTCGGCCGTCAGAATTGCGACGAGAGAGAATTCCGCTGCTGAAGGAAACATTGCAAGCATTCGCCCTTGAATTGTTGGCTGCGGTTCGACCAGAGGTACTGCGGCGATGGCTGAGCTGAGCTTCGTGTTCACCGCTGGAAATGGTCAAGGACGACCCATGGCTCACTTCGGTTGTTCTATGAAGAGGCGAAATAAGGCAGTGATTATTCAAGTGTCGATAGTGTTGTGAGTGTGTGGGTGTCAGTAAAGCAGTGAAATTATGTGTGTGCAATATGCAGTGTTAAGTATTGAGTGTGTGTGTGAATCGCAGGGCAGGAATCATGATACCTGAAGGCAGCTGTGCTTGGAATACTTCTTTCAAGGTATGGTTCTCTTTTTCTTTCATTATTTCCCCTCTGCGCCACTGGGGGCTCGCTGTGCATAAATCTGCTTCATGTTTTCTGGTGACGGGCATATTAGATCTTTGTTAGGAGTAGCACTAGTTACTCATTCATGTAATTTAAAAGAATGGCACTCCATAAACCTCATAATGCACAAATAGTAAGAGAACAAGGTGCTACGAATTTGTGAATAACTTGATGGTTTGCTTGCCTTACCACCAGGGGCAGTTCGAGAAAATTGTCAAATGAGGACGAGATATTTCTGTATTGTGAAACAGCACCTAAGCGTGAATGGGATGAGGACGTTCTCTACGACAATCACATAAATATTTATTATCAGTACTGGAAAACAATGCATGATAAATTAAAAATTTTGAAAAGAGCAGTCATATGGTATGACAGTATCTCTATTGAGCAACATATGCAGCAACATAAAAGGGTTACTATGTAGCGGTTTGTTCTTAAAGCTAATTCTATTGCCAGAAAAATCTTGTGCTTTGGAATTAAACTTTATTTTATAGCCATTTTTCTCAGAGATTTCCTCTTCTTTATATGTATTGATTGTGGGTAAAACAAAAGAACAACTGTGTTCCTTATAAAAAACTCCATTTTAACAAAACTTTTACTAAACCACAAGATTCATACACGCACGACCATGGTTTCGCAGCATGGCTGCATCATCAGGTCAGATGATGCATCCATGCTGCGAAACCATGGTCGTGCGTGTATGAATCTTGTGGTTTAGTAAAAGTTTTGTTAAAATGGAGTTTTTTAACGTTAATCATTACCACAAAGTCACTCCTGATTCTGTGTCGTGTGTTCCTTATATGTATGTAGAATTCATTCGGAATGTTAATTTGCGGGAATAAAGGAGTGGAAACCCTTGGAAAGTATTACTTCATCTGCTACCAACTTGGTTTGTCATTTCTTCAGTTTAGAATTTGACGAATGAGTTTTGCGCCAGTTAGGTATGCTTTGGCGGTAAAAAATCAATCTTGAAAGTTCATTTTTTCTTTGAAACACTCCAAAAGCCCGGAATATCGCAAGTTAAGCGGAATCTCAAAGGAGGCGCACCCAAGGAAATTCAGACGTTACCTCGAGCGGTGTTTGCAAATGGAAAAAAGAAATTCGTAATATCTGCTGTGCTTATTTATGTTTAGAAGTTGCGCTACGAGTATTTGGGAATTATTCATCAAATAGCGCATCCTAGGAACGGGTTAAAAGATGCCATCGCCCATACGGAAAGTTAGGAACCACTGAGTGTAACTCATTCCAACATCAGATGGTCATCACCACTACCACTACTACAAATAGTGGCAATAATAATCTCCAAAACTTGCTGATCTGGCAACGTGTGAAGAAGAAGAAAAAAGAAAGACCGTGAAGAATTACACTGTTTAGAGAGAGAGAGAGACAAAATATTTGCGTGAATTCAAACTTTCAGCCGATTTTGGAATACGTATGTTCTTATACATCATACATTTCCTTACACATCGATATTTACAACTAATACATTTTTTCTTGACGTATTATGATTTAGGGATGCTGATCCAGGCTAACAGTATGGTTTAGGAATCCAGAATTTAAGCTAGAGTTGCAACCTGTATAAATTTTTCACGTGTTCTAAGTGCAAATTGCAGATTTATTAACATAGGAACCGACCGAGCATAACATAGGACCGAAACACCGAAAAAGGTTATTTGAAACTCGAAAGGCAAAGCCGGAGGTCGCTTCTTTCTCTCACACTTCTTAGATTTATAGTTCACCTGTGTAACGTAATTTTAGGTAGGTTTTCCTGTATAATTCCTCATTTTCAACCTTAGAAATTTCAGTGCAAGGTTTTGTTAAAAAGTGCTACGATAGAAAAGCAAGTGTCACGCAAAGGCTCTCAGACACAGGTTGGGAATCCTTGAAAGAAAGTACGAGTAAATTAGGCTGCCATTGCTTTATAAATTCAGACAAAATACATCTGTGGAGGTCGTAATCCGTATTGGGTGACCTCCTTCTGCTACTTAGGCCGATGAGAGTAAAATAAGAGAAATAGATGCGAGGACAAGTCGTTTAGGGGTTCATTCTTTCCGCGGACGATACGCGATAACAATAAGCTAAAGAAGTAATTCGAACGCTTGGTTCACACCCCTTGCCACACGCAGAAAGGCGGCTTGTAGGGTATTTATATAAATGTGGATGTATACTATAATTCATCAGATTGTGCTCAATCAATCTCTATTCTGCAATATTTTCTACGACTGCTGCTAAGTCGGAGCCACTATTTACTTTGTCCACGAAGCTATCCTAGAAACTGACATAGATTGCTAAGTATGGCGATTCCAATCGTTTAGAGTGGAAGATATTATTCTGATCCTTAGTCATGTATGAAGTTTTGCATTTTTGTGTATTTTTTGAAATTTACACAGACTTTTCTCTCCGTTTGCTCTTTGAAAACACTACAATTAGTCACTCTTTCATATATTTTCATTCTTCTTCTGTGGTACCGCATCTCCATTGCTTCGAATCATCTTCGCTGCTTTCGATGCTACACATATAATTCATGTTTCTTTTTCGTTTGATTCATTCGTCATCTTAGGAAATTTGACCATGTTTCTGCCCATTATAATAGGCTGTCCATTCTTAAGCTGAAAATTGAAGAATCCTTAATCTTCTCTCACTTTTCTTCTCCATAAATTACGTTGATGAACTTCTATATCTGTTTGAATAATTCTATAGTATGAACACAGTCCATGACCGGCACACAAGGGGAATTCATATATTCCAAAAATCAATACACGAAACCGAAATATATAATACAGTTTTCGCGTTACCGCCCACAGACCCTGGAATTGACTCCCTCCTATAATTTAAATATCTCCTTTCTTACTCTGCTTCAGAAAGTGTTATCTAAAACAAAAACAAAACCTTACTGGAATTGATATTTATTGCTTTTGTTACAAGCTAATCCGTAAGTCTTTTACTCATTTCTACTTATACTCACTTTTCACTTCCCTCCATTTTTTAATTAAATAATTAATATGCGCTGTTAAGAGCATTGACTTGCAAATGTGTATGTACAGGAATGAGCGAAATAACTAAAATTGCAGGGTAACAAAAGATTCGGGATACTCGTAAAAACACCTTCAGTGGAACATGTTGCAACACTGTAATGAATCCATCCCAAGGATTACGGTACTTCTTTTCGATTCGAATGGGGGGGTTCGGTTTAAAGGAATGGTCGCAGAATCGGTATCGGCTCCTTAGCAGACACCCATTTAGAAGGACGGACCTAATTTTAAGAAAGACATTATTGAAACGTTGCATATACGCGATGACAGCTCTAATGTATGAGTTACAGGGTGTGTAGATTGAATGAATTCGCAATTTAGAATCGTCAATCAAGTCGAATACGTCTTTTTACAGCAAAATCAACGTTATGGATCTCTGACTCGCTGATTCTCTAACGGAAGGAGAACAGGTGCATAGAGCAGTCGTATTTTCTTACCTACTGTCACCAACATTATCACAAATATGCCCGATATGTAATCTCAGAACACTGTTCCAAAAAGTGATGGAAAAGCTTATCTCGGATATTTCACATGGATCTTTAGTAATAATATTACTAACTAATAACCTTTGCAATGTTGCGTAAGTGGGTTTAGGTATTGAAAGTAATGAAACAGGAAGTTAACGACTTCGTAAATGTTATTAGTGATTATTTTGTTATTCGGTGCTGATAACGTTTTCAGTAATGTGTGTAGATTGTTTTAGGATGTTTTTATTCATTGTCGCCTTAATTGTCATCGATATAAAATTTGAAAGTAAATTTATTTGTAAATCAATCGAAAGCGAAGCCTGCGAAGGAATCTGCGATCAATATTAAAGGTCATAAATTCATTCTTTCAGAAATGAGTTCGGATGCAGGTGATCCAAGTTCCTCGTGATGCGCCACTTATTACTCCTTAGCAACTTCTCTTAAAGAAAAAACAATCAACTCTAGAGTTAAATCTTAAATTAAGGGAGCATAATATGTGTTGCGGTAGTTTCTGGGAATGTGAGCGGAAAGAAGTTTTCAATGAATATATGTTGTTTAAATCACCTAACCGAATTTTAAGTGTGCGTAACGTTCTTTTCGAGGCTATAACTAAAAATCACAAATGCTAAGGAATGAAGAGAGAACTTCGTAGTTTCCCTTATACTGTAGTTCCACGAAGTTCGGCCGAATATCATAGAATTTAATCATAAATGCCCATTCCTTGCATGCCATTTACCTCTTTGATGCACTTTACTTCCTATTTACTCAATTATTTCCTTATTACGTGACAGAACTTAGCTATAAGTGTTTCTTTTTCTTATCTACTTCAAGAATACTGTAATTNTTAAAAAAATTTAAATTAAGAAGATCCGTCGCAAACATAACCGATCAACACGAAAATGTATAACCAGTTATGTTAAGGAAATATTAATAAAACGAAATCTTAAGGATAGAAATTCATTCCGTTTATAATTAGTCAGGTAAAGTGATGATGGGGAAAACGGGAGGAATTTAGACTGCTCTGCCGGAGTCCCATTCTCAGGATGTCTAATTGTCTTGTCGTTTAGGAACACTATTAGAGTTATTTTCATTTATTTTTAAAGTCTAAGGTAAGCTGATTTTTGGTTGAATTTCCCACCTTTTATCGCTTTTTTCCTAATCTTTAGATAAATACATTTAAGACATCATATATTTAATTTTTCCATGGAAATAACAGACTTTTCAAAAAAATATAATCCCATTTTTTAATTTGTTTAAACAAAGAACGAAAAGCAAAGGAGCTGACTGCAATTATATCCATTTCCCTAATGAATAAACATGCCTTAATGCTGAATACGCCCCAAAATCCCCTATGTCCCGAATGTCTCGAATTTTTTCTCTAAGTGGCTAATATCCCAGTTTTTCACCACACCCTAGGTTTGAATGAGATATTATCACAGAGAGTAGAAATTGTCACGAAGCATTAACATGGAAACCTCTAAGATAATTTTAAACAATTCCTCTATTTCTGAATGAATTTCTATCCTTAAGATTTCGTTTTATTAATATTTCCTTAACATAACTGGCTATATATTTTCGTGTTGATCGGTTATCTTTGCGACGGATCTTCTTAAATTTTAATCTAAATATCAATAAGTTTCACTGTTTTTCTGCACACCCCTATTTAGAGCATTTTCCTCCAATGCTGTAATTTTCCAAAAACAAGACGAGTGTTTTGAATCCAAGTTTTCGTTTTCTTCATTGTGCCTCTTCAGTTTTTGTTCAGTTGAAATGTGATTGGTTAAACCAAAGAAACGACTCATTCCTCTCAGCTTTGCCGTAGAAGAGAGTTCATTATTCTTAGTAATCCCCTAGGTGTCTACATTGTTAAGCCAGGTATGGTCTCTCCTTTACCCATCAGAGGTCTCCTCAATTTATTCTTCACTATCCGATCGCAGAAAACTCTTTCTGTACATTTCAAAGACTCGATCGAATTTCATCCATTTTCTTTCGCCGCTACAAATTGGACATTCGACTCTTTGCTGAACATTATTCCTTCATATAAATCGCCTTCTCTTGTTTTTCTTTCCAAATCTTGTTTTTAAGAGAGATCTCAACCTAAACAAATAAATGATGCAATATGACCTAGGTTGTCGACGCACAACTAAAAAATCTTGTTTTTCTCTGCAGTTCGTTGATTTGTTCTATCGACCGCCATGGTTTCTATGCTACCATTAAATTGTCTGGCAACTGCCCTTTCATTTAATTTCCATTGTTAAATCGTACAGAAAATGTTATTTTCAATAAGTATTTTTTAGAATTTCGTAATGATTTTAGAGATGGCGTTAAAGCTCTCTTGAAGATCTTACTTTTTACCGAAAGGAAAATTCCTAGATGTAATAGCCTGTAACTACTTTCCAAGACACGTTTTACCTTCCATTTATGTCAGTATGGTAGTATTTTTTCAAAAGAGTTTTCGATAATTAAGGCGATTGTATCTGCCCCAACCGGGAATCGAACCCGCGACGGCTTTCACCAAAGGCGAGTGCTACTTATGTAGGCGGCTGTCTTCCATTTATATTTGATTCCATAATCAACGGGAAACGCGAAAACTTGATACTACTGCTGTTTCGAATCACTTACTTGGTTATACTACACTCATGTTAGTTGACATTTCACCTAAATTAATAACAATTGAAATTACGAACCCTTAGGGGAATTTGCCGTTATAGGTAGTTAATCGTGATTATTCTTCTGCAAATCCCCGAGATGGGGATTGACACCAAATACCAGTGTAAAAAATAGATACTTTACTATAAAAATGTGATATAAGAATACAAATGGTTGATTCCTGGAAATAACGAGTGTGAACCGACATTGTCATAATCCCTGTGTTCACGTTTAACATTTATATGTTTGTAGTAGAGCATGATTTATGAAATCCAAAGACAGCGTTAATTACCATTTCATGTCAAATAATAAGAATATAAATTAGCAATACTAAAAACAAAACTGATGTAATTGGTAATAATAATAAAAAATAAAATATAAATATCTCTCTACCAGCCAACATGGCTTCCTTCCGGGCCGCTCCTGCTTAACTAACTTAGCAGTATTTCAGCACCATGCCGTAAATGCAATCCAAAACAAGGGCCAACTGGACTCAGTTTTCCTAGATTTCTCCAAAGCCTTTGATTCTTTGGACCACAACCTATTGATCCACACATTATCCCAACGGTATAATATACATGGCAACTTTTTAAATCTGTTATCAAGCTTCTTAAGTAACCGTACTTTGCGTGTAATAACTCCTGGATCTGTATCCGACTGGATGAATGTGACTTCAGTTGTACCTCAGGGTAGTTCATTAAGCCCTTATCTATTCAATTTATTTATTGAATATCTAGCTACTGTACTCTCTACAGAAGAGGACATTTTATTTTACGCTGATAATTGCAAAATTTTCTCTCGAGTGACCAAAACATAAGATTGTGAAAGATTTCAAAGAACGCCAAATGAAATCTCCAAGTGGTGTGGCGACTGGAAGTTAAAGTTAAACACGAACAAATGTCATGTAATGTCAATCACTTTGAAAAAGTCCATCGATTACAACTACATGATAATTGAGATATCACTCCCAAGAGTATTTCAACAGAGGCGTCATCATAGACTCTAAGCTTTCGTTTGCCCAACATACCACAAAAATAAAAAATCACGGCCTCTCCCTCTTGGGCCTCCTTTATCGTTTTACTGATATTACTGAACCTATGGCTCTTTCCTTGTAATTTTCCTCCTTCATCCTTCCAGTTCTATCCTACTGCTCCCCTATCTGGTCCATGTCCACTGCAACCCATCTTTCCTCTTTAGACAGAGTCACAAACTTTTTTCTCAGAATTGTGAAAACCAGAGTTCCTTCTTTCCGAATAGCCTCCAATAGTACTATACTGTCTTCTCTGTCTTTGGATTCTCTTTCTGTTAATCGAACTAAACATGACCTATCCTTCTTATATTCGCTACTAAATTCCCTTTCAGCTGTCTGACTGTCCTCTCTTAACTTCTCTCCTCCATTATCGTGTTCCTAACAGATCTACCCGTTTGAAATCTCTGCTGCACTTTACCACACCTCGACTATCACTTATTAAGCGTTTCTTTCGCCTTCCTTCATTGCTGAATTCCATTCCTCCCTCTGTTGATCCGACTTTTATAAAATTAGGTCTAACTCATACCAGATCACTGTAACTGCTGCCTCCTATTTCCTCTTGCTATTCTCCTGCTTCTTGTCCTATTCATTTTTGCTGTTTTGGTTGTTTTTTTTTGCTTACTTGTTATGAATATCACTTTCAATTGGCTTTTTACGCTGTATGTGATAAATAAATAAATAAATATATAAGTTGCTCGTCAAAGAACCACTCATTTTTTAAAAACATTATATAAATCTAGAATTCTTCCGCTAATGTCTATTGAGGAATGGATTGGTATTTCTTTTTTTTTCTGTTACGTTTGGGTATTTGTGCTTGTTTACGTGAACTTGCTGCACTTCAAACATTTCGGCTCAGTGAGAAAAGAAAGGGAAAACTACCTCACTCCTCATCTTGCTTAGTATACCTCATTCCCCCTTCAATGCATTTGGGTGCTAATGGCCGAGGGATTGAGGATCCAACCATCATTGGGGCTGAACATTCAAAAGACATAGAGCAGTGAATTTTTAATTAAATGGCATAAAGAGCTAATCTCCCATCTAATGAGATAAAATATTGTGTGGAAAATACACCGGAAGAAGTCGCTCTGCTCGGATTAGTGAAATGATCTTTCCTCCATAAAATCATAAAAAGGAACTTTAGAAAGGGATCAAAGGTAATAATTCCAGAATATTAATCTGTAAACCAAAAAGACAATGTCTTATGACATGTAACGCAGAGATGAATTAGCAGTTGAAAATTACCAGTTGATGTAGTATATTGCAAATGTGAAAGTCACTATGGTCATAAAGCTGTCAACATTCATGGAAAATCATTTTAATATTTGATCCCACTCTCAGTGGAGATAATGAAATAGTGCGAATGATTATTTTTTAATTGGACGGTTTCCTTTAAATTTCTGTAACTTATGCGTATAGGTTGTCGAATCTAATGAAATGCCAGAAAATGACAAAGCAGTTTAAAAATGTAAAATGCATCTATCTGTTAGAGATTCAAATACAGATGAGGATTTAGGTAAATTTTTACTTTTAATTTTGACTGAAATATGATCTTAACATTTGAGTACACATTTGAAAAGTGATTTGTAATAAAACCCATAGTGTGCAACGCAGTTGTTAGCAATTATTGTTCTTGCTTAAACAGCTTGGTTTACAGAAAAATTTATTTTCTCTTTTGGTACGGAATGGAAATATATACATATGTGACTCGTAACTGTAACGATATAATGAGAGTTACTAAGGTATGCGCGGTACTGCATTCATCCTGGTCACTTTGGATTGACTGGTATAGGATATGTTACTTCTAGAGTAGACGCGTCAATCAGTGGGCTCTTTTCTCCTTTCTGTCTCACTGAGAAAACTTCAGAAAAACAACCCTACTCCTCACCTTATCTAATAGGCCTCATTCCCGCATAAAAGCATTCGGTTGTAAAAAGTTGAGGGGATGAGGATCTAAGTAATCTCGTGGCTGATGACTTACTGACAGACAGACAAAATAAGTAATTAGTAAATGTTTGAAATCCTGCAGAAATTAATGAAACGTGATTAATACTACAAACACTCCTTCAGAAGTCTTAATTAGGCAACTAATTAAATGTCGTCGAAGGAAATCCTCGATGGTTTAAAAATATACGCTTGAGCTTCGCCTTTTTTTCCTTTTGACATTGGCAGCATTTTTGCACCCTTCGACCAATTTAGCAACGATACGTTCAAAAGGACTCCCACAGCGTAAGCTGTTCCCTGAGAACTCTCCGTAATTCAGAAACTGGTTTTAAGGAAAAGTTTCGGCAAAGTATCACCCTTCATTAATCCCGATCAAACTTTCCGAAAATTTCCATAGATTTGAGAATCTTAATGAAAACATTTCGTCTGAAAATTTAAGCTGGAAGACAAATTCTGGAAATGGAACAACTTTGAGGGCGTTTTCTTGCTGGATATAGTCCAAGAGCTAAAGGTGAGCGAAACTGATCTCCATTTTGAAAAACGCACTGGAGTTAAAAGCAGTTTCGCCAATTGATTTCGGGTGCAATGAGATTTTCGCTCTTATTTACATGTATTTATTTACATTTATTCTAACCACTAGTTACTATGTAGATGAAATATAT
Source organism: Ladona fulva (assembly GCA_000376725.2). NCBI lineage: Eukaryota > Metazoa > Arthropoda > Insecta > Odonata > Libellulidae > Ladona > Ladona fulva. Next base: position 1,847,082 of record KZ308899.1, on the reverse strand, counting down.
TATTCTTGCTACGTTTTTGCATTTTATGATGGAATATTTTAGTAAAATCCCATTACTATTGGAAATTATCGGACATTCGTTATTCTCGTCGTTGGTTAACGAGATGATGGTCGTTGCCACCGAAGTAATTAAACTCTTTGATAATTTATATTTTTAATTTAGCAAGTATACATTTATTAAATTGTCTTCCTAATTTTATAAAAATCGATGTATTTCATCAGAGTTTCGGTCATAAATGTTATTCGGAGATATAAGCAAGAATCTCTATTAAATACTCTTTCACATTCCGAAATCGCATAGCCAACATTTTTAATGAAATGTAACAATAGAAAAAATATTGCAAGGAAACTAAAAATCAATCACATACGTACTTCTTATGAATTTCTGACATCGGATATATAAATATACACAAGACGGTGATTACTATGTTCTGGGTAAACTTGTTCTATTATCCTCATCTTTCTCGACTCTAACAATAAGTCTGAAATCTTGTATTTGATATTCATTATTAAGGGTTATCATTAGTAACATTGGTTTGTTTCAACTCTCCAAGCCAACCTATTCCATGCTATTTGCTTCTCTTCCTCATATTTATCCACTTTAACACCAACCATTGCCAACCTTTCATACTGTTATCTAGGTATTCATTTATAATCCACCGTTCTTTCCAATCTTTACTCTCTATAGGTATTATATGTCTATATATATATATATATAATCCTTTTTTCTTGCCTAAGGGGACTTTTATAAAATTAGGTCTAACTCATACCAGATCACTGTAACTGCTGCCTCCTATTTCCTCTTGCTATTCTCCTGCTTCCTGTCCTATTTATTGTNTCAGCCATTCTCAATCCGACGTCGGATGTAGGCCTCTCCAAGCGCTTTTTAATGCTCTCTATTCTGAGCCTCTCGTTGCCATGTTACCCCTAAATACTGAATGATACTACTCAAAATTACAGTAAAACCTGTTTAAAAAGCCCTCACTTAAGACGCTATCCCGCGAAATACACGCGCAACCCGGCGTCGATCCCTTTTACACGAAACGGATAGTTAACGCATTACTCTGCTAACCCCTTATAAGCCACATTTCCCCGCGAATTTTATTCGCCAAAAATTGCTAACATTATCTGTATCTCCTGCCTCACGTAGCCTCTAAGTAATTTTACCTACTAATCTATCCGATAACTAATATAATGTGAGGAAAATAAGATATCGCGAAAAATAACAAACTCCATCCCATATAAAATAAACTCAATATGGGAAGGCGTTACCTCGTGGAAGGCCATTACAATGAAATGAAGACCGTTTCGTACACTTCCACATCAGGCCTGATGATGCTAGGACACTAGCGAAACATGTTGCCATAAATAAAATTGCTGTGGAAGTGTACGAAACGGTCTTTATTTCATTCCATCCCATATCGTAGCCGATTTTAGCTAAGAGATAATGTGAGCTATCAATTCACGCCCAGTTTCATTTAAAGACAGAAAATAATTAAAAAACTTATAATGAATTTAAGTTAATAACTTGGCTGTGTTTACTTTTGTTGCCATTTCAAGTGGTTTAGTATTTGTTTATATACGGAGAAGAACTCCAGTTTACATTTATTATAATTATTACGCTACATAAAATATAAATAATAAATGTTAAACAAAATCACAGTAAGTAACAAAATATTTTTGGGCTACAATATATGGGAATGAACGTTAAAAAACTTTGATCATGCACAAATCATGAATACAAAGTCATAACTCAGTAATAAATTATAATAATAGTGATAGATTAAAAACGAGCATACATCTGAAGGATAGGAATATACATAAAAACACAAATAAACAAATATCACTTTAATCTCAGTTGTAAACAAATCCAATAAACCAGAGTGGCAGTACAGTGTTTGATGGGCTGTTCATCTACATCTACATGAATACCCTGCAAACCGCCTTTCGGCGTGTGGCAGGGGGTGTAAACACCAAGCGTTCGAATTGCCTCTTTTGTTATCGTCCGCGAAAAGAATGAGCCTAAATGACTTGTCCTCTCGACTTGTCCGCTGCACTTTCTCGAGTTCATGAGCATTCGTTTCATCTACCGGAATCCATATACTCGCCGCATATTCAGATGGGGCCTGACTAAGGTGAATAAACATCGCTCTCTAGCCTTTTCATCGCATCTATTTACAATGCGCTTTATAAAACCGAGCTTTTTAGTTGCTTTACCTCAGATTTTTCGGAAATCTGGGCTTCATTTTAAGTTATTTATGAAAGTGATTCCGACATATTCAACTGAGTCGACCACGCTGTATGGCGTAGAAATACCTTGGTGTAATATTGCATCATTATAGAATGAAATGTGACCTAAATTAAGCTGTAAAAGAGGTGGCCTTATTTTTCAGAAATGCTAACCCATCAAAACTATGACGAATAGTCAACCAGTGTTTCGCAGCAATAGTTCGCGTACTCTGTAAACATCCCAACTTCGGCAACTAACGAAACAAACTGAAAAATATTCCTTTCGATTTTAAGGTCTAAAGGTTCCATTAAAGATTATTTATAAATAAAACAGCCAAAAACAGTTTCCTTCTGTTTTCTAACGTGCAAAAAATGAAAATTTGCATCATCCCGGTTTCCACTCAGTTCCCTGAAAGTCTTAAGAGGGATTTAAGGTAATCTCGTTTCTTTCATTGCTGGTAATCATCCCCTCCAAGTTAGAGTATAAAGCGAAATACGTAAAGTAGCCTTTGTCAGGAGAAGGACATGCAGACACACATGAACGTAGGCAATATTGTCGGTGGCGTTGATAATTTCATCAGATATGGATACTTAGGCACCCTATTGGATGCTTTCCCCAGTAGTTGTATTCGGCCTTGCTATTGGCTATCCTCCTTGTCCAACCACCTCTTTGCCTCTTTTCTATTTGCACTTCATTTTCTTCCCCATTCTAATTTTCACCTTTTCGTCGGCCGGATTTCCCTTTCCGCGCGTGACCCGCCTTCGAATCTCTTCGCTTTGCCGAGTTATCATACAAAGGGAGCGCTTTCATCAGAAGCTAAGATGCGCCACGGCTTTAACAGGAAATGCAGCGTGACTAAGTTACCGATCAGCGTAAAGGGGAAGATTCAATTGATTTCGATCAATAGAAGGAAATGAGGAAAACATTCTATTATAAGATTCGCCTTGTGTTTGCCGTCTAGATAATGCGCGTTAAAAGTTATCTTTTAATTTCCTAAGAGGAAATAACGCTGCTACCTAAAGCTAATACCTATTAATAATGTGCCTTAAATATCGATTTTTACGTTTAACCGTGTTCCAAAATAGGACATCTCGGAAATAAAAAAAAAATTAAAATAGTCACGTGACGATGTCACTTTTTGTCGTTTGCGAAGTGGGAAAACTGCACTGATTAGTCTCTGTTTCATCGGTCCCTTGGTCACCTTCTTAGTCTCTTCACATCTCTTGGTATCCAGTTCAGAACTGCTGATTTCCATCGGTTGTCGTTTCTCCTTGCAACATGGTCTGCCCACATCCATTTCAGTGATCTTAGCTTATCTATGATGTCTGTCACTCCTGTTATCTTCCTAACCCAGGTGTTGCGTTTCCTGTCTCTTCTTGTGATTCCAAGCATACATCGTTCCATACTTCTGTGTATATTTATTTATTTATTTACATTATCGTTGCAATTTGGTATATACCAGGTGGCAACGGTCAGGGGAATAAAAGAATATTGCTGTAATACGTCCAGCATTTGCCCAAAGACCGGAGGAAAACCTCTCCAAAAACCTCCAGTGGACATTATAGATCTTTTCAATTTTACAGACCTTTTCAACGTTACACAAGAATTACAATAAAACAATATATAATTACATAGAATAAATGAGCACATTCAAGTCATGATTGCACAAATCCAAACAATAACATTTAAAGGGGTATTATATCTTACATATCTAGCACATTTACCAGAAATAATTAACAAATACTAAAAGTATACATGAAGTTATTCATAAGAATAACTTAACATACACATAACATACATATACACAACTTATGCATATTAAATACCACTAAAAGTAAGCCAAATATATACAACTAAAAGTGAGCCAAATACTTTACTTATGCATACTTTTTATCTTAGATTTAAATTTTTTGGAATTTTCTGTCATTGGAATGAGAAGTTCTCCAGGTAATGCATTCCATTCACTTATTCCTCTATTTATGAAAGAAAATTTGGCCAATTCAGTCTTTTGTTCTCGCTCTTTTATTTTTATACGGTGGTCGCCGCGTCCGATATAAGTTGGAGTTTGATACCTCTGGTGTAGTTCGTCCCAACCACCTTTACGGTTCCGCACGTTAAATATACCCGTCAATCTGAAAGTCCTCCTCCTTGACTCTAACGATTCCCATCCCAACTGATCTAACATTTTACTAACACTCTCGTCCTTCTTATGGTTACTAACTACGTACCTAGCCGCCTTCCTTTGAACGCCTTCGAGTCTCTTACTTAAACCCGTTTCATGCGGATCCCAAACATTCGTCGCATATTCGATTATCGGCCTAGCCAAGGTTCTTCTTACGAAGTGAAGAATCCTATACGTCTTCGAGGTAATGTCTTCAATGTGACTCCCCCATTTGAGATTTTCGGATAGTTTAATACCCAAATATTTGCAGTCTGGTACTGTGGGAATGGTTTGATCGTTTAGTGTATAATGCTTCTCTTCAGGTGACATTTTCCTAGAAAAAGTAATAAGTTTACATTTATTTACGTTTATCGTCATTTCATTTATTTTTGTCCACTCGGCCAACTGTCGTAGATCACTTTGCAAGATATCTCTGTCTTGTCTTTCCCTTATACGCCTATATACTATACAATCATCAGCAAAAAGCCTAACTTCAGATTTAATATTTTTAGTCTGAAGTCGCTGGATTATTCCCGCAATTAACACCCATGTTTCACTTCCATATGTCAAAACTGGTAGAATGCATTGGTTGAAGACCTTTTTCTTCAAGACCATTGGCATTTTTGACTTCAGAATATGGGCATTCCTTCAGAAACCACTCCATCCTAGAGCCATTCTTCGATTCACTTCATTAATCCTGTTTTCTCTTCTGTCGTAACCAGTTGTCACAGGTAAGTGTACTCTGGATAAACATCAAGGGGTACCTCTTGTAGTATGATTGGTACTTGTGCTGCAAAAGAATTATACATTACCATAGTTTTCGATAAGTTTATCCTGAGTCCTATTTTCTGCCCCGTCGCGTTTAGTTCTTGAAGTCTTGATGCTAGATCTTCACCGTTGGTTGCGTAGAGTACTATATCATCTGCGAAACGCAAATGACTGATGTGCTCTCCATTGATCCGTAGGCCTCTTTCCTCCCAGTCTAAGGTTTTAAAGACTTCTTCCAGAACGGCTGTAAAAAGAATTGGTGAAAGGCAGTTGCCTTGTCTCACTCCCTTCTCAATCCGGAATTCCTGTTTCTTCATGCAGCATTACAGAGGCTGTGGCGTCCTTGTAGATATGCTGCGTAGAAGTTGGATG
>KZ308899.1:1823112-1838874 GCA_000376725.2 Ladona fulva | reverse complement strand
TAGGCCTCTTTCCTCCCAGTCTAAGGTTTTAAAGACTTCTTCCAGAACGGCTGTAAAAAGAATTGGTGAAAGGCAGTCGCCTTGCCTCACTCCCTTCTCAATCCGGAATTCCTCTCTTTCTTCATTCACAGAGGCTGTGGCGTCCTTGTAGATGCTGCGCAAGAGTTGGATGTACGTGGCATCTATCCCTTGTTTCTCCAGTGCCTCCAGTGTGGAGGAGGTACTTACCGAGTCAAAGGCCTGGGTGTAGTCCACGAAGCGGAGTACTAGTGGCATCTCGTATTCGTTCATTCTGCTGATAACTTCTTGCAGCGTGTGGATTTGGTCCATAGCGCATAGGTCCATAGCCTAGCGCATAACATAGCGCATAGTCTTACGAAATCCAGTTTGTTCTCTGGGCTGGTCAACTTTCAGGGACGTCTTCAGACGTGCAGCTATTACTCTCGTGAACGTTTTGTAAGTAACAGAAAGGAGGCATGGGGCAGTAGTTCTTCAAATCTTTCTTTTGCAAAAGAACAATCTTTGCATAGTTCCAGTCCTTCGGAATTCTCCCTTGTCTAAGGAAATTAGTGAATAACTGCGCCAGGACTGGAGAAATTTCTGTAACACCGAGTTTCAGATATTCTGCTAAAACTCCATCTGCTCCACCTGCCTTTTCATTCTTCATTTTCTTGATGGCCTCTGTTACTTCTTCTGGGAGAATAGAGGGGGTATTTTCTGAGTTTTGTGTTTCTTCTTGGTTTTCCTCTTCAACATTTTCTGTATTCTTGTATAAGTTGGTGAAGTATTCGGTTACTGTCCTCGGTATTGCTTGTCTATTGGAAGTTGTTGTGCCATCTTCTTTCTGGACGACCAAGATTTGTTTCTTTCCCATTGCTAGGCGTCGTCTGACCCTCTTCATACTCTTGTTGTTCTCTATAGCCTCTTGCACAATTCTTTCGTTAAAATTACTCACATCTATCTTCATCGCCACTCTGATAGACTTGCATAGCTCGAAATATTCGATATTTTCCTGTGGCAAGTCTGAGTGCTTCAGTTGCTTTCACTGTGTCATCATTTTCCTGGTTCTGTCTGCCTTCACTACTTCCATAACGTGGGCTTCCAGTTCTACTTCTTGAAATGCTGAAAACCTATTTTTAGCTGGAAGTCTTTCCTATTTTCATCCAATTTTGCAATACTTACCTCCCGTTTCCTGCAAAATGAGATTTATACGGTTATGCAGTAAAATAATTGATCTTTACGAGATTGGGGAACTAGATTGTGTTATCTTTCTTAAAGAATTTAACCCTCTCGGAGGCGGGGTTTAACCCTCGTTTGTTGCGCCACTGGTTTCAATTCCTTTATACTTATATGTTAACTAAGTACGTACGTATTTTCCCCATGTGTTAATTCAACAACCACCTAAATCGCCTAAAATCGTCGTCAAGGAAATGGATTGTTTCTAACCAAGTAAATTTTACAACATTTCCGTTTATTTTATCAATATCCAATCCATATCAATATTTCACGACTTAAATAAATATCTGTAATTAGTTTCATTTCTTTTGACAACTGTCTCGATTTCGCAGGACCATTATTCCTAATCAAATGACAAAACATTTCTAGTTCTTTTCTCTCTCTCCTTTGAAGTCTTAATCTTCACTTAAACTTGTCCCTTTGCAGAGCGTACACATAAGTGTATGCGGGAGTTAGTGATGACCGTTCTTGTCATTTCAGCATCTAAAAGCGGAAAACGGCGGACGCAATGAAGGGGATGGAAAGAATAAAGGAGGAGATGTGGTGAAATTGCGAAGGCGGGAATTGGATAGGGATTGTGGGCAATTCCCATGGAAGGGAGATCGTCCTTAAGCAGATCATTTGACCGAAGGTATTAAGGGCTGAAGGGGTAATGCAATGGCACCACTCTCCTATTACGGTAGAGACTGTAACCAAAATTCGGGTAATACCCTTTTGAAGGTTCAATTTCCGGTCATATAGTTAGAATGTTGTATTATCTGTCCTTCGCTGAATCACGAGAGGGATTGAATTTTCTCTCCGAGGAGCGGAAAAACGACCAAATGTTTTCTAGAGTAAAATTTCCTGTTAACAAAATAAGGCGGAAAAAATACTATGTACGTGTACTAAATATACAAAATAATTTTTTGTATTGGGAGCCAAATATTGGAATGATCTCATATTCTCCATGATCAGGGATTTATCATATCCTTCATTCAAATACGTAGTATTTAATTTACTTTCAAGTGAAGATACTTACGATAGGTACGATTTCTGACTTTTTCTCGAGTTTCCTTAACTACGTGTACGTTTAATTTTCTCTCTATCATTCTTTTTATTGCCATATTTCATATTAAGCATATGTGACTTATTAGTTATTCACCTATTCTAGAGACAAGATTACTCTCTCTCTTTCCCCCTTTTTCAGAGTTGCACCATTATTCATACATCCGACGAGGGACGCATGTGCCGATATATCGTCACGAGGGACGATATATATTTGTTGAATATACCTACATCATCCTCTACTTATAGTACATTTATCACCTCTGTGTTTTCGCAGGTTTTTTGCCCCCCTTCTTATGTGGGTGTTTTCCCGCATCGTGGGTTTTTCTCCAAAAACCTTCAGTTTGAGGAGTTTTTTCCCCACAACCCAAATCTTTGTAGTTTTATAAGTATCTATATTTAGCTATATGTATTAGTTTATATTAGCAATATTTTATACACTGTAATTAGAATTTTACTTTTATCCATGTTTGAATTATTGTTGAGATTTTTTACACAGATTTAAGTTAATTTTAGCTAATTATTTTAGTTGTTAATGTAATATTAGTAGTTATCCATTGTAATATCCCCAGAGGTTAGGTGGAAGAGAGGCCATTTTGGCCTAACCTCGCCAAAAGAATAATTAAAAATAATAATATAATAAATGTATACTCTACTATAAAATTCTTCAGAACTGATCTGATTAATCGAAAGAAAGGAGAAAAGAAGTTAGGATGTGATTGCCTGAAGACTTTAGAGAAAGTACATTTGCGGAACTCCCTTCTGCTACTTCGGCCGATCCGAGCGTAAAATAAGGGAAATAGATGCGAGGACAAGTCGTTTTAGGGACTCATTATTTACATGAACGATAAGCGACTACAATAATCTAAAGAAGTAACTAGAACGTTTGGTGTTTACACCCCCTGCCCCATACCGTAATTGGGCTTGCAGAGTAATTAAATAGTATAAATGTAGATGCAATTGTGGAATGAACTAAAGACTTTCCGTGTATCTGGCAAATTGCTCCGAATGAAAAATAGTCGCGTTTGAAAAAATTAAGCATATTGGCCATGTTTGAAGAGGCAAAACTAAAATAGCTTTGGTGTTATGTTTATTTTAAATTATAGGTGAATTGGCTAGATAGCCAATATACTATACTTATAATAATATAAAATATAATATACTATACTATACAATATACTAACTATACTTACTAGTAATATTTTCCATTCTGCTTTTGATGTGCTTATCGCTCAGTCCATCCAAATTGAACAAACGATTTACGTGAAGGTGAAGGTGTAGGGTCATCGTCAGCCAAATAACTTCACGGGAGTTTAGTAGTCGTCTTCATATCTTCGTGTCGCAATTCATTTCAGTTAGCGGACAAATTATTTCCAATTTCAGCCTCGTATTATCCCATTCCTTATCACGAGAAGGACACTTTCCCGTGGATGCTTATTCACGGGAAAGTGTGGATATTACGTTGAATTTGTGCTTGATTGGAATCATTTTCTTAGAAACGCCTGAATATCTCGCCAACATAACCAATTTAGGAATAGTGCAGCAATAACATACTTCTTTACTCAATATTCGCCGAGCCCCTTAATTACCCATCCCGTTTCAGTTGGAAGCCCGGGTATGTACCCTAGGTGTGAACCCCTGAGATCAATCCTTTCTTCGGCGAGCTGAGTCTTTCTTGCGCCTTTGATGAGTGGACTTTGATTGCCGTTTTACAATTTTACAAAGAATAATGAAAGAGAAAGTGACACATGTGATTTCGCAATTTAAGGTTGACGAAGATGCGACCCAAGTTTTAGGCCAGTGAAAACAGTAAAATCAAACTACCCTGAAATATAATGAAATATTCAAACTACGAATTAAAATTCACGACGGTTTGTGTAATAAACCGCGGCATACATGGCGTAAAATACTAAATTGAGACTTTTTAGGACTAAAAAACAATAATATGTGAAATTGCATTAATGTAATTGAAAAATATACATAAAGCAATATTTTCCAAAAGGCCGTGGAGCAAAGCTTTACAGTTTCTGTTGCTGTTTCAAACAGATGTGGTACTGAGCTGTATCGTAGTGCATCGTTGCAGTATTACGAAAAAAGAATAAGTAATCTCAGTCTATAATGAGTAACCATTGTCTAATGAAAGTCGATTGTGAAACGTAAAATAGCTTCTTTGAACAACCATAAGCGGCTCCTTTTGGAGTTTTGGAACGCCTAAATTATTAAATGTAATAAAGTTCCATTTAATATTGTTGAAATTACTTGCGCTTTATACTTAAGTTCAAGTGCTGCTAAAGATGCCCTAAATTAGTAAAGCTTAAGGTGGTGAATCTGTTAGAGAAAATCTGAATTATATAAGAATGGATTAAATAATGATGCTCTTTTGACGTGCGTAATTTTTCGGCTTAAATATTGACGTACGGAATGTGATGGCGATACGAGGAAATGAATCACAGTTTTTAGAGGAAACGACTCACAGATTTTATGCACCTGCAAAAACATTCTTTTAGCAAAAATTATTACGAAATCACGGCAGTGTGGATATAGAATTCAGCGAATAAAAAAATGGGAGGCGCTTACAATGCATTCGGCGTCCGATTGTTTATATTTCTGTGGATTCTAAAACGGCCAAATGCACGAACCAGCGTACTATCCTGCGCTCATCTGGGCCTTGTGACACGAATCAAGTTGACAATGGTTTAAGTAAACAGCGTAAAGTAAACAGCGGTTAATAGTTCAGCTAACAATTGGCACCCTGTGTTGACAGCGCTGTCTGGGGGCCGTTTTTGAGCGAAAAGGGATAAAAGATTCATTTGAGTGGCCTTGCGATTGCGAGATGTAAGGATTAGCCTATACAATTAAACATCAACTTTTTGTGATTATTTAATCACTAAAATGTTAATGTAAATTTGTCTTTGTTATACATTTGATTACCTTAATCAACTTCCCGTCTCAAAAACATTGTAGGTTTCTAAGGTTCCTCAAGTCTCTAACCTGAATTTACAGATTAGGATCATTTGGTTGCCATGGACACAGTATACAGGGTTGGTATAATTAAACTATTCCCTCATAACCAGCTCTTTGAGGGGTCACACGGACGAGGAACGTTCTGTGAATAATGCAGAGGAGAGATGAATGTGGTTCCGATATAAATGCAAAAAGTTCTTGTTGACATATTAAGATATGCTATGATTTTCTGTGCGATTCTGTGATTTAATGTAAACTAAAGCTATCGATCTTAAGACATTCGCGAAAATGAGTGTATGGATTTAAAATCACCAATTTTTGGGTTGATGGCTTAAGGAAATTGTAACGGAGACGATAAATAAGATGAATACATTTTGAACTACACTGATGTATTTTTATAATGTAAATCACGAAAAACTTTTGCGAAAGTGTGCAAAGGTAATGTAAAAGTTCTAGAAATAAGTAAAAGTGCTACGATAGAGAAGCAAGCGTCACGCATACGCTCTCAGACGCAGGTTAGGAATACTTGAAAGAAAGATTATAAGCTAGGCTGCAATTGTTAGATAAATTCAGAGGAAGTACGTTTTCGGAAGACGTAATTGGTATTGTGCGACCCCCTTCTGCTACTTCGGCCGATCAGAGCGTAAAATAAGAGAAATAGATGCAAGGAAAAGTCGTTTTAGGGACTCATTCTTTCCGCGAACGATACGCGATAACANACAATTATTATTTGTCGGCTAAAGTTGAATATAAAAGGAATTTAAATGCAGTGCATTGTACGAACATTGGATTCTCACTCTGATGCGTTTGTGACATTATTTTGTGACATGTCTTTATTTTGATCCTCAAAAATTGTTCTTATATATTGTTATATAAATATATGTTATTATAAATTGCGAAAGTGCTGTAAAAGGTTTCGATTTCATTGAAAGTTTTGCGTTTTTGATAAACCACTATCTTAAAATACTCGTCTAAGATTCCCGGAAAATCGGATTTCTCTGGTTAGGGTATGGTTGTTAGTAAATAATAATAATTATTAAAATGGATGTTATTGGGGTATTCCTGTTTCCAATAAAGAGGATATCATTGCACTTGTTGTCGCATTTTATCAGCGTTTCTGGAACAATTTCACTGACCAGTAGATGGAATGGACTGTTGACATGAAGAGGGCATTCACCCTTACCCATACGATTCTGGATTTTCCCTTTTAGTTGAGAAACTTACGCACCATGAGACAAGTTTTCAGTAGGACTGCTTTTGAGATGTATTATGAAATAGCTCTTCGAACCAAGTTTCTTCACTTATTTTATGACACACAATCTTATGTTCGATACCAACCTTTCTTCAGAAATTATTATTATTATTATTATTATTAGTCAATACCGCCGCAGTTAGACATTTCGTTCGGTGGCGACGTTTAGTTACCGTGCATTACAGAGCGAAAGAAAAGAGACATTGCGTGAAAAAATCATATTATGAGACGAGAGGAAAAAACAATGAAAACGTGTAGTTGTAGAATTCGAATAAATATATAAAGATAATATTTAATTGATGCAAATTTAAATAGAAAATAGTCAGAGTACATCTCAGAAGTCGTGCAAAACGTACAATTATAACGGAAGGGGACCGGCATAACATTATTAGTGTATACTATACATACATACATATGTATGTATCTATTTTACCTCTCGGTTGCTTCATGTGCCTTAATATTGCCTATTCAATGCCATTTCCTTCGTTTCTTGATAACCTACCGCACTCATTATGCCATCTAACAACTTTAGTTTTTTGTCTTCCCCTCTGCTTTTTCCCTTGTATTCTACCTTCAATGACATTCTTCAGCAATCTCTCTTCTCTTAACATTTGAGCCACACATTTTCTCCAGTGATACTTAATTACTTCAAAATCATCTCCTCTACAACCATCTCTAGTATCTCTGTTTGTTTTTCTATTGACACAACTTGCTTCTCCATTCTACGCCATACACACATCTCGAAGGCCTCATCTAACCTTTTTGGTTCTCCTTTTTAAGGTCCGCGTATATATATTTATGTCCACAATGCATACTCAGAGTATAATATTTATATAAAAATTAAGAAACTGCGATGATTAAATAATTCTATCGTGGTTTCACGCTTTTGAGGACTGGTTTGAACCACAGAGATTTGAGTTCATAATATCTCAAGACATCTTCATTGATGTGTGAATTTTAATATTTCTTGATTCGTTTATTATTATTTATTTGCAATTACGTTGCAGTTTGGCCATCTGTCGAGGTGACAACCACGGATAAGAGTGTAATATCAATATTAGTTGCCTAATAGCATTCGCCCATATCAGATCGTTGTAGAATTATACATCCAATATTTTAGAGATCAAATTAAATTTTTTCCAAATTTTTTATGCTCTACAAGTATCAGTATACAAATTGGGGCATTAATTTTATATGCAATAGTATGCCTTTCATTGGATGGAATCGAACCATCCTGTCTAACTCTCTCAAACATTCAGGGTGGTCAGCAATTAAGCTCTACTGGGTCTGGGATAATTTCAAGCTGAATTAAAACCGACCGATATTGTCATGTAGCATTGTTGTAAGTATCTATTTGATGCGTTCTGATGAATTCGCAAGCACTACGGTTTCCCGTAACAACAGCTTATTGTGAAAGACATGAGCGTCTTCCGGCAATTTTTTGAGCGTGAATATCTTAGGTTCCTAATTTGGAGATAAGTAAGGAAAAGATGGCAGAAGAATCGCAGGTGATTTCACCTTCCACTGAAGTGTCGGGATTCAGATAATAAAGATCCATTTCCTTCTATGAATTCATCACGCGGTCTGCGAGTATGCCGAGTGTGGCCTTCGGTGGACTAATGAGAAAGCATCGCTGCAAGAGAAAGACCCCGAAGGCCTTTTGTAGGCCCTTCTTTTCAATGCGAAACACTCATTAATTCGTCTCCCGGTCCTTCCGCCAAGTTGGTGCTTCCACTCAGGGTTTGTTCACAACTTCGCCTCGACCACTCCAACGGGTTCAAATCGCTCCGACAAAAGACCGCTCCCATTCGTACGCAGTAATCTGCAGAACCCCTCTAAAGCAGCTGTTTGTGTAATTTCTGCTCCTGGAGCGAAGGCAATCAGCAAAGATCATCATATGTTATGATCTTCAAAATTCGCCGCAGAAGGAAGCGGAATCTCGTCTCGGTTTTCCAGATTCCTGTTCAAGTCTATCTTTTGGTCTATTGCAGGCCATTTGGTTCTAATTACGAACTGCTATTACTTCATTATGCACTCGTACATACAATCGTCTTTATTGGACTAGAGACTCTCAACTTCCATATAAATCTTGTCAAAATAATGTAAAAATACGATTACATAACATGATATAAGATATTAAACTACAATATTTATAGAAGTTTAACAGGCTCAGTGGAAACAGAAAATAAAAGTTAGAAANTAACCGAACTTTCTTTGTGAAAGTGATAGCGGTTTTATTATGATTAATGTCACTTGATTTCTATTTTTAGAATATGCTTCAAAGTTATGTATTCTATTTATTCAATATTTATGCAAAGCTATATTGAAGTTAGAATAAAATTTATTTAAAAAATCGCAGGAAAAATCTAAATGTGAATAACATAACACATAGTGTTCTACCTATCGGTAGGTCCATGTGCCCTAATATTCCATATTCATAGCCTTTTCCTTCGTTACCTGGTAACTCACCCCACCCTTTATGTCATCTAACATTTATTGCCTTTGCCTTCCCCTTCTTTCTTCTTTCCAAAATTTTCTTCTTGTGTTCATTGTTTGTTTGTTTCGTTCTTCTTTCCACTTACATCTTGTCTTCTTTTTCTGTTTCATGGTTTCAGATTTGTGTTTATTGATGATGTTCCTAATTTTCTTTCCGATCTTCTACATCGCCTATTGTCATTTCTAATTGCCTGAGGTCTTCATCGACTTCTTTTATCCCCTTTGATTTGCCTGTGTTAATCAACACAGGCAAATCAAATTCGTCAAGTGTGTCATAGAGAATTTGTCTATGGAATCGCATGCCTTCTCAAAGCCCACTAGAGTGACTACTGAGTTTCCAGTGTTTCTCATGTGGATAATGGTCTTAAGATTCCAGATTTGTTCTATGAAGGAGCGTCCCTTGTGGAAACCTGCCTGGCATGTCTGTGGGTCAGCTTGTTCTTCGAGGAAGGGGGAAGCGAAAACCTGAGAAAGTTGAAGGAGAGAGTGAAAAGAAGAGAGATATAGATTACACGAAGGATAGGAAATATTACAGAAGTTAATCGAATGGCAGAACACAATTATTATTTGTCGGCTAAAGTTGAATATAAAAGGAATTTAAATGCAGTGCATTGTATGAACATTGGATTCTCACTCTGATGCGTTTGTGACATTATTTTGTGACATGTCTTTATTTTGATCCTCAGACTCTAACCTGAATTTACAGATTAGGATCATTTGGTTGCCATGGACACAGTATACAGGGTTGGTATAATTAAACTATTCCCTCATAACCAGCTCTTTGAGGGGTCACACGGACGAGGAACGTTCTGTGAATAATGCAGAGGAGAGATGAATGTGGTTCCGATATAAATGCAAAAAGTTCTTGTTGACATATTAAGATATGCTATGATTTTCTGTGCGATTCTGTGATTTAATGTAAACTAAAGCTATCGATCTTAAGACATTCGCGAAAATGAGTGTATGGATTTAAAATCACCAATTTTTGGGTTGATGGCTTAAGGAAATTGTAACGGAGACGATAAATAAGATGAATACATTTTGAACTACACTGATGTATTTTTATAATGTAAATCACGAAAAACTTTTGCGAAAGTGTGCAAAGGTAATGTAAAAGTTCTAGAAATAAGTAAAAGTGCTACGATAGAGAAGCAAGCGTCACGCATACGCTCTCAGACGCAGGTTAGGAATACTTGAAAGAAAGATTATAAGCTAGGCTGCAATTGTTAGATAAATTCAGAGGAAGTACGTTTTCGGAAGACGTAATTGGTATTGTGCGACCCCCTTCTGCTACTTCGGCCGATCAGAGCGTAAAATAAGAGAAATAGATGCAAGGAAAAGTCGTTTTAGGGACTCATTCTTTCCGCGAACGATACGCGATAACAATAAATTAAAGAGGTAATTCTACTCTTGGTGTTTACACCCCCTGCCACACGCCGAAAGGCGGCTTGCAGGGTATTTATGTAGATGTAGAAGTAGAAACACAAAATAGTTGTGAAATAACTCGAACTCCTTCNTGACGCTTTTAAATGTCTTATCACAACTGAAAATTTTCCAGGCTTTGATCATTTCCTCGATTGCCTACCCACTTGTGATATTCAACCACCTATGCTTTCTCCTATGTAGTTTTTGTTATTCTCTGCTCAATTTTCTGCCGACTCATGTTGGCATTCTACCTTCCGTAAGGGTTCACGTGCTCAAAAAATTTCAATCCCATTGCGAGGAAGGCGAAGAATATGATATACAAGTAAAAATATACGTAGAAGTTGCCACTGATGGTTGAGTTAGTTGAACTCCAGAAGCCGTCCACCCTAACATTGTCCTATTTCGCCAGAATAATGGAGCTTTCTGCTCTGGTCCCTGAGGAAGCTATCGTTGATGGCCAAAGGCGTGTGGGGCAGAATCTTAGTATTGATTGTTTGTGGAGTTATTTTAAATTGCAAATAAATGTACGTATTAACGGAATCCTTTATAAATACTCGCTCTCGATTTTCTGTGGGATCTTAAGGCTAGATATTTTTTATTGCGAATTAGTATTCAGAATAAGGTTTGAGGTTGTAACTGAGCTGAGGAGAGCAAAGTATGATAATAGGAAAAGAAACCTCCTTCACTGAACGACACGTCTGCGTTACAAAGAAATAGTTGCGTCTGAAATGAAGCAAAGGTATAACACTTTCCTTTCAGTTGAGCGTGAAATAAGAGCGGCATAATGAAGCAGCGGTTTTCGGATGAGAAATCCTTTTCAGTCGGCGTATAATGCAGACAAACATAGTTTTTTACTACTGCAAAGGAATACATGAGGATTGGCACTGCCCAAATGTTGATTCATTCAATTAATCTCTTTCCTGAGAGCTTTGTACTGCACAGCTTTGCGATTTTTCTTCAGTATTTCCCCTTTAATACTTTTCTCAGTTGTGCGTGAACTACTATAGCGTTTTGTGGAGTTTCTAAGCAATCCAATGAATAATTCCAATGAAGTCATCCTCTTGCTTCTTAGTAGTTCCTCTTCTAATGGAGACAGTTGCACATTTGTCCAACCCAAGTGTCACGCTTATGCCCCTGCTAAACAGTGTTTATCAATAATTTTAGCTTTTCAGATGTTTCTGCATAGAATTATAGTCATACATAAGCAGCTCAGCTTTTTCTTACCTCACGAGGCCAATATTAGTTTCCTTTAAAAGAGTTGATGAAGGACTAACAGATAGGCATCACCATAAAGGTGGGAGTGAGCCCCCTTTGAAAATGCCCCTTCTTTTGTTAATTTCACACATTGAGTGATTACCTCTGATCAATCTGGTTCTCCACGCCCCACATGCTAATTAGAGCATTTTTAATCTTAGGGAAAATGTTATAAATATCCCTAATTTGTGCTTTAAGGCCTTCGCATCAATCGTTGATTACAAACCAAAGAAAATGGATAGGTGATCGGTCTATAGTTAGTTGGATTTTAGGTATCTCCCTTCTCATATAATTAATTCTTTCGTCAGGTGCTGTGGTTTTTGAGTAGAATTCTTCGGTATGCCCGTAAAACTTTGAGCAAGTGGTTAATGAGCTCCTGTGAAGTATTTTAACCAGTAATTTAGATAGATAATCAGGGCCTGGCACCTTACAACTGCTGATTTCTCATTTCCTTAAATATGTTTATCAATATTATGATTATTATTATTACTTGAATAGTAATTATGTACATCATATGTTATGATCTTCAAAATTCGCCGCAGAAGGAAGCGGAATCTCGTCTCGGTTTTCCAGATTCCTGTTCAAGTCTATCTTTTGGTCTATTGCAGGCCATTTGGTTCTAATTACGAACTGCTATTACTTCATTATGCACTCGTACATACAATCGTCTTTATTGGACTAGAGACTCTCAACTTCCATATAAATCTTGTCAAAATAATGTAAAAATACGATTACATAACATGATATAAGATATTAAACTACAATATTTATAGAAGTTTAACAGGCTCAGTGGAAACAGAAAATAAAAGTTAGAAAAAATTATTGTTTTGAGGAGATTAAAACTAATTTTTTTACCACAGAAAAATGTTTCCACTGCAGAAAAACACCCACAGAGAGAAGGGGGAAGCGAAAACCTGAGAAAGTTGAAGGAGAGAGTGAAAAGAAGAGAGATATAGATTACACGAAGGATAGGAAATATTACAGAAGTTAATCGAATGGCAGAACACAATTATTATTTGTCGGCTAAAGTTGAATATAAAAGGAATTTAAATGCAGTGCATTGTACGAACATTGGATTCTCACTCTGATGCGTTTGTGACATTATTTTGTGACATGTCTTTATTTTGATCCTCAAAAATTGTTCTTATATATTGTTATATAAATATATGTTATTATAAATTGCGAAAGTGCTGTAAAAGGTTTCGATTTCATTGAAAGTTTTGCGTTTTTGATAAACCACTATCTTAAAATACTCGTCTAAGATTCCCGGAAAATCGGATTTCTCTGGTTAGGGNCTGCCTGGCATGTCTGTGGGTCAGCTTGTTCTTCGAGTCTGTTTGAGAGGGCTTTCGAGACAATTTTGTAGATGACCGGTTGGAGTGAGATTCCTCTGTAATTATTCGGGTCTGTTTAGTCTCCCTTCTCGTAGAATGGATCAATGAGGAATCATTCCCATTCGGAGGGGTTTCGATCGGTATTTCTGATTACTCATATGATCCTATGGATTATTTTGCGTTAAATTATCGTTATTTACAATACAATAGAATACAAAACAATAGAATACAATACAATAGAATACAATACAATAGAATACAATACAATAGAATACAAACGTCTTTTTTATGGTTGAAATTGTGACCATAGAGTCCCATCTTCTATTTAACCCTTAATAGTTATTTAGCTTCCGTACCTCTGATTCCATCTTCTTCTGGGGCTCTGTTGTTTTTCAGTAATTTGATAATTTCTGATATTTCCTTGATGTTTGGTGGTTCTGAGTCTGGATTAGGTGCGGACTTTTCAAAGTGAATTTCGCCTGTGGAGGATTCGAAGTTGAGAAGTTTATTAAAATAATCGGTGAGAATTTGGCAGTTATTTTTTGTGTTGGTTTCTAGTGAGCTATCTCTTCTCCTGAAACACAGACTTGGTGGTTGATATCCGGAGAGCTTTTCTCTAAAAGTCTTATAAAAATTTCTGGTATTATTTTTGATGAAGTCTGGTTCTTTTTAATTTAATCACTTTTCATCGTACTGGCGTTTTACCTTTCGACTCGTCTTCGGATATTGAAAAATTAAAAAGTTTAAAACTCCTGACGCTTTTGAAATGTCTTATCACAACTGAAAATTTTCCAGGCTTTGATCATTTCCTCGATTGCCTACCCACTTGTGATATTCAACCACCTATGCTTTCTCCTATGTAGTTTTTGTTATTCTCTGCTCAATTTTCTGCCGACTCATGTTGGCATTCTACCTTCCGTAAGGGTTCACGTGCTCAAAAAATTTCAATCCCATTGCGAGGAAGGCGAAGAATATGATATACAAGTAAAAATATACGTAGAAGTTGCCACTGATGGTTGAGTTAGTTGAACTCCAGAAGCCGTCCACCCTAACATTGTCCTATTTCGCCAGAATAATGGAGCTTTCTGCTCTGGTCCCTGAGGAAGCTATCGTTGATGGCCAAAGGCGCGTGGGGCAGAATCTTAGTATTGATTGTTTGTGGAGTTATTTTAAATTGCAAATAAATGTACGTATTAACGGAATCCTTTATAAATACTCGCTCTCGATTTTCTGTGGGATCTTAAGGCTAGATATTTTTTATTGCGAATTAGTATTCAGAATAAGGTTTGAGGTTGTAACTGAGCTGAGGAGAGCAAAGTATGATAATAGGAAAAGAAACCTCCTTCACTGAACGACACGTCTGCGTTACAAAGAAATAGTTGCGTCTGAAATGAAGCAAAGGTATAACACTTTCCTTTCAGTTGAGCGTGAAATAAGAGCGGCATAATGAAGCAGCGGTTTTCGGATGAGAAATCCTTTTCAGTCGGCGTATAATGCAGACAAAGAGGGCATTATTTATTTACAGTGGCGGTTATGCAAAGGAGGGGAAAATGAAATGCGACGAAGAATGCTCTTGGAGGGACGAAAAGTTTCGTAAAAGTGGGGAAAAATAAACGAGGGATGGGATGAGAATAGAAAACAGGCACAAGGAAATAAAAATGCGACATTTTCTTTGGATTTATTCGCTGAATATTGAAATTGACATCTAAAGAATTCGTGAATCATTTACTTAAACGGTTTCAGTGCGATCGCCGCAGAGCAAAAGAATGTTTGCTTTATCAGTTTCAATTCATACCAATTGAATATGGAACGAACTTTGAGAAGATTTATGTAAGATTATGGAAGTCTTTTTGCAGAGGGTAAGAAGTATTGCATATGAGCAGATTATACAAGTATAAACATATACCGTTTCTGAGACGATTTCAAACCAAAAGAAACTGAGTGATATTGTTTACTAGCATTGTTGGTAGTGTCTTGTAGTAGTAACAATTGATGACTTTATAAATGTTGATGAATTTACAAGCACAACAGCATAATATTTTTGAATGCACTGCGGTTTTTCCATTCATTGCTTGCATACAGTAACTTAGAAATATTACAAGTATGTTTATGTCATATTTGTTTTACATCCATTTAGAAAATTGTGTTCATAATCTAGGATTAACCCGAAATGGCAACTTAAGAAAGCCATCCGACGGCAGATAAAAAAATTCATAACGTGCACTTATTTACATTTACGTTTACATATCTACCCGGAAGCCACTGAAGGCGTATGGCAGGGACTAACCGAACTTTCTTTGTGAAAGTGATAGCGGTTTTATTATGATTAATGTCACTTGATTTCTATTTTTAGAATATGCTTCAAAGTTATGTATTCTATTTATTCAATATTTATGCAAAGCTATATTGAAGTTAGAATAAAATTTATTTAAAAAATCGCAGGAAAAATCTAAACGTGAATAACATAACACATAGTGTTCTACCTATCGGTAGGTCCATGTGCCCTAATATTCCCTATTCATAGCCCTTTCCTTCGTTACCTGGTAATTCACCCCACCCTTTATGTCATCTAACATTTATTGCCTTTGCCTTCCCCTCTGTCTTTTCCCTTCTACCCTCTATTACATTCTTCAGCAATCCCTCTCCTCTCAATATCTGACCCACCCATTTCTTTTGTCGGCGCTTAATTACTTCAATTAAAACCCTTTCCTCCCCAACCATTTCTAGCACCTCTATGTTTGTTTTTCTATCCACCCA
>KZ308899.1:1798418-1822103 GCA_000376725.2 Ladona fulva | reverse complement strand
TATATAACATATATATAACATATATAACTTGACCAGAGATGACCTGTCGTAAGACAGAAAACCAATGACTGAATGAATATATATATATATATATTTGCCTTGATGATTCATATCCATACTGTTGCATCCTTAAATGTATCTTTTCATTTTAACGTTACGCATACGTCTTTCTTCACTAAATCCAATCAGCTTCTTCTCGGTTTAATCTCTCTTTCACACCGTTTTACTTATTATACTTTCATTCATCTTCTCTATGAATCAATTTAACTCATTTTCAAAATCTATCAGATTAAAAAAGCATGTGTAGTCAATTTGAATTTTGGTGTAGAATGAGTGATCTTTATTCCCTGTAAAAGTCCACAGAGGAAAAATATGGAAAAACAAGAGGCAAGCAACGGACATATGAATAAAGAATGCGGAGAGGAATTCTTCCGCATTGCCCCCATCTTCTGCGGAATTCACTCAGTCTCTTCCCTTTACATCTTCCATCCATTCTTTCCATTAAAACGGGTCAAGTAATCAGATTCTGATATCCTTAAGTTTGTACATTGCGCTGTTATATAATCTCGTACAAGGAAAGCATCAAGTTTTCTTTAAGTATAACCAGTTCAATTTCTTCAATTTTAACCTGCCAAGGCATCTCTCTGTTAATTCTCATCCCCTCCGCCTATAAAAAGAGAAAGAATGAGGCTATTTATGGAAGGTGAGGATTGCTGTATGCTGTCCTTGGTAGACCAGAACCATTGAAAAGGAGCGACCAAATTGCAATTCAACATCGCCCGTTAGCCATCACGGCCATAAATAATATTGGAATAAAAGTAAATGAATATATATTTATCTCTATTGTGTGCCAAAACAGAAGTCGAAAGCGTGCCATTCATCAAGATATGGTTGTAGTAAGTATGGTTGTAACTGTTCATGAAATAAAAGACATTCACCATGAAATACTTAATGCCGTGGATATTTGGAGTTTTTACAGATGCATTGCATTGATGTCAGCAGTGATTGACTATAAAACGTGAATTTCCCATTCACCGAATACGAGGCACTTGATTCAGATTTTGCTGATAAGAAATTCCACTCACCGGAAATTCCTCACATTTTTTCCGAAGAACATTTATTTAAGTAAATTTTGTCCCTCCCGTTTAAGAAACTACTCAGAGAATATTGTGATTCCTTTAAAAACATGTTTAAAACTTGTTTTGAAATCGTTACCGAATGCCTAAAACGAGTGTTTTAATAGTTAAATCAGTTTTCTGGTCGCCTTATGCATTGGCGTACGCCTTTTCACCGAAACTCTGTTTACTATTTTAGAAATAAGTTGTTATATGATATAAAGGTCGGGTGAGCTACCAAGAAAAGATAGAAATGGTGTTGAGTAGAGAATGTTAAGACATGGACCTACCGAAAGGTAGAACGCTTATGTATTCATTATTCATAAATTACGGACTGTAATTACTGACTGACTGACGTATGGACGTATAAGCGCCAACATCCATATTTTGTTGCAATTTTAGATATAAGTGCTTTTAAAAATAGAATTGTTCGGTTTTGAAGAGGTAAATGTGGTCATGAGAAAAATATCATAGGTAATGCCATCGTTAGGCTCTCAATTTACTCCTGTTCGTCAAATGAGCTCTTAGAAAGGATGCTTGTGGCTCTCAAGAACGATTTAATACCTTCAGATGAGGGTGTTTATGGATTTTAAACTCACGTATCACCGTTACGATATGAGAATTCTATAAATGAAGTGACTTAGGAGATATTAACTTTTTTTGTCTCTACCATTAAGAGAGAAATAACTTAATCATAAGGTCAAATCACGTGGAACGATGCGACCACTCTGCTAACTGAACAAAAATCTTCATATCTCAACATAAGTAGAAATCATTAGAAATCGGAATTACAGACATTGCCTCCGAGTTTCTAGACCATGTGTTAGGTAAATTTACACAAGGAATAGCTAGGGGAAGTTTGTATCTAGGACGACCTGTAGTTCAAGTTGCTGTGAACTCTATAATCTGGCGGTGTGCTACTTTGTCTCGCACTGCGATCGTCTTTGTGATCCTCTACTTTTAGGTGGACTCCATGCGAAGTAGAGATCGCGGTGTTGCATGTCTTCTTGAAAAAAATAATACGGTTCCATTATCAAACCGTAAACAAAGCTTAACGATTTACAGCAAACAGCCATTACTAAGGAGAAACGGACATGAAAAAAGTGTGACGGAACCGGGACTTGAACCCGGGTCTCCCAATTGCCGGTCGGTTAAAACCGGCTTGTCAGCCATTACTAGTCTATATTCTACTTTTATGGAGGTACATACGCCTAAGAATTCACTTCCTTTATGTTTTGGTACATTAATCCTCTCTTTATGTAATTTAACATATTTCTTTTCGAATTTATAACCCTTCTTCTTTCAGTGTTTCATCTGCTGTCGCTTTCTTGCAATCTCTTCTCTCACATTCTCCAGCAAGTCCGCGTTACTTCTTCTGTTTATCCCACTTACGCATCCATTCTTCACCACACCAGCGATTCGAGGGCCTCCGATCTTTTAATGACCTCCTTTCTTATGGTCAATGTTTCACATCCACACAGCAAAACACTCCGAACCAAGGATAACACCGATCGTTCCTAGATTTCCCTTTCCAACTCCTTAGCAACAGCCTTAACCTCCTTAGCTACAGCTAATCTTGTTCATTTTTATTCATTCGTCGTGTACCTCGCATCCTCAAAAAGAATATAATCCTGGCACAGTAGTTGGTTCGACTGTATTTCTTTGCATACCCAACCTGTTATCTTGGTTATCCCTCCTTCATTTATTTATCTATACTTTTTCTTAGGCTATTTTTCATTCCGAAATACCTTTCTTTGTTATTCGAAGAACCAACTGTATTTTCGAGGCGCACCCAACGGTTTTTCTCCTTGTAATGAGTTACAAACTGTTTTTGGCACGTTTTCCTGTGCTTCTATGACATTTCCACAGGGCTATTGATAAAATTGTTACCTTATAAATAATAATAAAAACCGTAACAAATTAATAACCTTATATTGATCTTAGAAATGACGATGCGCTGATTTAAGCTGCATCAACTTACTCTTATTGGGTGTGATGGAGACTATTTAGACTCTTCTTAAATGTAAGCCAGCGTCATAAAGTACTTAAAATA
Organism: Ladona fulva; assembly: GCA_000376725.2. Taxonomy (NCBI): domain Eukaryota; kingdom Metazoa; phylum Arthropoda; class Insecta; order Odonata; family Libellulidae; genus Ladona; species Ladona fulva. Next base: position 1,818,935 of record KZ308899.1, on the reverse strand, counting down.
GTTACTATGAAAAATGCATAATAACAAATGCGAAACATACTGGTAAATAATTTTTAAATTGCAATCATATTTGTAGATAAATACTTATGAATCGATGATAAAACATTAATCGGGGTGTATTTAAGGTTCTTATCGAGTCTACTATAATCGACTCAAGATGAAGATATTATTGCAGTAGTAGTATAGTTGAAAGTGCTTCAACATCTGAAATTATTTCGCACATAACCACCGGAAATAGAGCCCAGGACCTCTTTTGACTTGAGCGCTACCCTTTTGGACACCCGCGAGGCCCAAGAAAATATTATCGAATAACGATTGCATTTTATTAAAATAACAGCGAAACAGTGCAATATTGGACTCCATATTGATTCTTAAACATTTGGAAATGAACAAAGGAGTCTACAATTAATGGAATTCGTACAAATGAACTAATTGAGTAAAGCAAACGAACTTAATTTGACTAATGAAAAATAGTTAACATTGAAGGCTGATCGAATTGATTCTTTATAAAGAAAAATATTATGCAATATTTTGTAAGCCTCACGTCTTTTAAATCCGCGTTATCGACAACATTTCAGTAAACCCATAATCGTGTCCTGAAACTGATTAGTGTCTTTTATATCTCCTCAACAGTTTCGCTCGGAAAGTATTATCCTTTTGGGGGGTCATTGGCAGTGCGGATTTTATCCACTCTTTCGCAGGAATGTTTTTATGCAGAGGTCAAAGGTTAAAGAGGGCGAGTTTAGATAGGAGCGGCGAAGAAGAGGAATGGCTCAACTCCACGGAGTCAGCGCGATTTATTTTATTCCTTTTTTTCTCTTTTTCCGATGTGCTACCCATATCTCTCCCCCTCTCTCTCTCCGCAGGAAGTTGAGATGTGAGCAGGACGCGTCTTTTTCTTCAAATTTTCTTCTGCAGTCCATTCTTTGGGCAAATCCCTTTTTCCCCACCGTTTCATATTCACTGCGTGTTGAATTAAGCATAAGGGGGAGAATGAGTTCGCAGATGAGTCGAAAGCAACGCGGAGTGGTTTTCTCATCCTCCCGCATGGGAAATGGTGGCGCTAGTGGGGCCGAATGGGGTTCTGTTCTTTTGAAGACAATTCCTGGTTTTTTCTCTGTTCCTGATTTTATTGTGGGAAATATTTAAAACCGCATTCGTTGTTCGAAACTTCGTGTTGAAATAGAATTACTTTACGTGTTTCATAGATGGAAGTGCGGGCGTTTCTTATAATACGAGTGGGCTTACAAATTTATATTCCCACTTACCTCAATATATGTAATTTGAAGCACAGAAACAGTATTAACCTGACAACTTTCGTAGTAAAGTAGTTTATTACAATAGTGAAGGTTCACCAGGGTTTGCGGTCGCGACACATTTTTCGCTGTCCTTCGAATGAAGTAATCCTTTATTCTCCTTAGAATTGTGGTTATTATTTAGATTGTTTCCATCGTAAAAGACCCTGCTTTGTTATACTCCTTTTAGACCGGAAAGAAGTTGTATTGGGTGATTGGGTTGGGTGTGGTTAGTTGGGTTGGGTGGTTTTCCAGTTTCATTTATCGAATTTATTTATTCTAAACTATAAAAAAATCAATCCAGCTAAAACAAGAGAGAAGCGCAATTCCAGCGGAGCGCACATATTTGTTCGAGAGGGTCGAGATCCAAGTGTTTAACGTCATCACCAAATGGTAGCAGTCTTTTGTTATTTCTTTTCTCATATGAAGCCACTGCCCATGCGATAGATTACGTTGCTTGCATCGGCGATTCTTGTTCAATTAAAGAACTCTCTAATTTGCCACGATCGTCGCTTTGCTGAGGTTTGCAGTAAACCCTGTGAATATTCTTCGTTTTTAGTGTCTTTTTCCTAGCGGTCACATGTTAAATTGCTCTTGCGTTACTCCCGAATATCTACTCCCCTCTTGAGATATACCTATATATAATATATATAATATCTGTACACTTTCTAAACGCATCTATTCGCAGGAATCTTTACAGCTCTGCTAACTTCCTTCATTCGTAGCTGTGAACGTACACTGACTTTTCGTCTTCGACTGACTGAGCTATGAAATTTGGGCGAAAGAAAGTTCCCGAAATCAAGCTCTATGGTTTAATTCAAACTTGAATCTGACCGAGGATTTGTGTCCTACTACATTATTTCGAGTATCCAATATTTGAGAGGTCTTGCGAACGGCTGTCAAACTAAACAATACCTTTTCGCGAATGATAACAATAGCCTTCCAGGAACTTTCTATAACTCTGTAAGTCTCGATGTAGCACTTTCCCTTCCATTATTATGTTTGACTATTTACTCTTCTGTGTTCTTATGCATTCCATCTCTATTGCTACTAGACTGAACTTCTTAGTGATGAATAAACGCGTGCATAAAGCTGTGTACAGGTGAATACGAGAGGCAGCAGTTCTCCAGTATCCCTTTCTCCACATTCATTTAATGCAGAGACCCTCCGAGGAAATGCAATCCGCCAAAAGGGTCATGTGGAGAATTCAAAATTGAGGGAGCTTTCCTCAATACGTTGTGGCATTTTCGTGATTCAATTTAGCATGCCTCATGCCCTCGTCCGCCCAGTAAAACAAGCTCGAATGAGTGAGGCTTACATTAATCCATAAAAAACTGATTTTTCTGTGATATTGATGATTATGGTCTCTGGAAACGCATTTATATTTTCAATCAAACTTCCTAAGCTTTTGATCGATTAAAGAAGGTGGTTAATATTTTTCATCAAGAATCATACTTATTTCTTGAAGATTATTGAAAATGTCAGGGTGAGCGTTTCTTTTGTTACCTTAGTTGAACTTATTTATGTGTCGTTATTTATACACGCATAAATAAACATTTACATTTATAACATGTATGATACTAGACAAAGAATCGAAAGATTCTGACTTATTCAGTACTCGAATCGGATCTTCTATTCACCGGGTGGGCTATTGACAAAGTTTTATTCTATTGACAATGATGCTGGCGATAAATTTTATCGTCTTTTCAGCTCCCAAACAGTTATCTCATGGCCCCTTTTTTTCTCTCTCTTTAAAAAAGCAGAATAGACGCCAACGTTTAAATAGGCCGTTAAATCCAAGGATGAACAATGTGAAAAATATACCTGCTATTTTCTCACCTATTTATCATTGGGTTGTTGGTGCATACTTTAATGTGCAAATATAATCACCTTATCCCTCCCTGTTTTATAGTGTCTATCTATTAAAACAGTTTTTTAATTGCAAATTTGATGTATTCTTATTCAACACCGTTACTCTTTTGCTAGCATTTTATTTTGGGCTGTTCTATTCGCCTGCTCGTAGTCTATTCATTCATTTTAAGGATTATATTTTCAGTCAAACCACACTTTCTTGAAAAATCCAAAAACATTAGAAGTTTACATACCTGAAAGTCTTCAATAGCTTTCCCATAATTAGATTCGCACCTTCGTGTCCTTGTAAAACCATGAAAACGGAAGGAACCTTAGATGCAAAAAGCGTCTTCCTCACTCTTCTTGGTCCAGCATGATTCAATGGAACACTTTCTATCATAGACAGGCTGGAAAAGAAATATATCGAGCCAATTTAAAATTTCCTCATTGAGGAAAGAGTTTGAGAATGAACCAAGAAAGACACATTGAAATCTTCAAGTAAACTTTACTCTCTTAAAAGAATTCATAAAAATTTATACGCTGAGACATTGCCAAAGCGATAAATTTCTTGGGGGCTGTTTTGCATGAGATATGGAGGGGGAGATAAGAAAACAAGGGTCTTCGGAGGGCACCTTTTTTATTCGGAACCCCTCCTCTTCTGTAGTAAAAGGAGGTGCGGAAATTTCCAAAGTTTCCAGAGAAAGGCGAGAGACGCTTTATGGAGCTGCCTTACTTTGGAATGCAATATGATTTGGAATTAAAATCTAATGGGGTTTATTCTTCTGTTTGTCCGGTTGTTGTGAATGACTGATGAAGGAAAACTAGTAGCTCTCGCCGTCAAAAATTACTGCAAAATTTGCTGAGGCTTTTGTTTAGATTTTCGTTCCAATCATCCACACTGTGTAGTTTAATTAGTAGTCATAACCTTGAAATAGTCAAAGATGATACTACACTTGCACAGCGTGATAAAATAATGACAATATATAGTAGGCAGACGACAAAACAAACTGTTTAAGTAATTTGATCATTATGTATATTCATTCACTTAAGTTTTATATAACAGTGATTTCGAATATTTCGAATTATTTTTATAATTTACCGATTCTTTACACAGTTCTGGGATATTAACACTACGGTTACCACCATCGCCTTCTTATTGATTTACTTTGATATTTCTTTAACATTAATTTAAATTGGTAGAAATGTAATTTACTTATTCCAAATTATGAGCACACTCATATAATACATGGAAACTTAGGGAATCACAAATTCAACATCGAACATAATTTATCAAATGGCAAAAATTTGACCGAAATTCGGCACATTTGATCAAATTTGTTGCTATTTCGAATCGATTGCAATATGTGATTCACCTCCATGAAATTTTCTTTCCTATGACATCCCTCCCAATTTCTAAGAGCCATTATCGTTGATTAAAAATTACATAACTCATAACATACAACTCATGTTTGAAGAGTAGTCTTCGTCCTTTTTATAAAACAAAGATTTCACTCAAGCAAATGCATAAGATTTGAGTGTATTTATTTCGTCTTTTCTATATTAGATGGGAAACATTTTTAATCTGTTCTGTTATTTTATTGTTTGTATGCTGCGGAGTCAATTCGCCATATATAATAAATGTATTAAATTATGTAAAGTTCGTAATTTAAGATATTTGATAGCATAATTTCCAAATATGTGGGCGATATTTTTCGCTGTAAACAATTTTATTCTGAGCCATTCATATTTTTTAACTAATCCTTACCAATTTTGTTTCGACGTACGATAGGATGGTACACACTTTGTCTACACACACTTTGGTGTTTTGAAGTAAAGTTGGAATTTCTCATTGGGCTAACTCTTTCGGAATGTTTGCGTGGCAGAGCTTCACTTCAGCCTTCGAAACTGTAAATTTATCGAAATTTCGCTCTATTAATTAATTACGTTTCATTGAAGCAACATGAATACATATTACGGAGCATACCAAGGTACAAGGCAAATTTAGATTATCATTATGTTATTATGATGTTGATTTGTCTATTATTTGTCTTTTCATACGCTTGGCATTATAAATTATTCAAATTGTATTCAATATCCTATCGTACGAATGTATAAATAACGCATCGAAAATACGTACTATTTTGTGTTAGTTTCTCATATCTCCATTTAATTTAAGGAGGAAGTTTGTTAGAGTTGCTAAAATAGCGCTGCGAGTTCAACAGAAATGAACTAGAGTCACCTCTCGGCCGCCTGACTCTGACACGAGAAACAATTAAAATTTTCTTAAAAAATCAGTTAACGAACGAGAGAAACAACGGATAGCCTTGAGATACATTTTCCTCTTCATTTTTCCCATCCATTGGTCAAATTTTCCGCTCCCTTTTCTTTTTATGAATATCTTTACTTAAAACCATTTTATGGATTATTCATTATCCTTGTTTTACTGCCATTGGCGCTCTATACTTTCATCTTTGATTGGCTGTTTGTTTACCTTCGCGACGGCTGTTGTGCGCGCGAATTTCTTTTGTTTTTTATTTTGTTTATTCATGGTCCCCATATTTGTTGTCATTTTTATCTGCCATATAAAGTATTTTACACTTTCTTCGCGATATTAAATCTATTCAAAGGTTTTTAATCTTCTTAATCTGCATCTATTCGCCGTGTTTCAGCTGAGATATTAGTTATTTTCGGATTTCCTTTACATTTCATCCTGCCATCTGTTATTGAGACATTTTTCCTTCTCTTTAATAAATATCTGCAAATCGTTAATGTTACAAGCTTATTCGTTCTTCTTCTTCTGAATTGAAACTCGCATGAATGTATAAAATGTTTTTAATAACTGGTAGAATTTGGCATTTGTGGAAATTCTGTTTTTCTGGAATTTTTTATTATTTTCATCATTCTTAAGGGACATTTGTAATTCACTATATTATTCAAAGCTATGGCAAATGTAATCTATTACATCCTAAAGAACTATACGAAAATCATTTCATCAGCAGAGGTGATTAAATACTCGTAATATGTAAACATAAGGAAATGAGGTTTCGCTTATTAGTCTCATCAAAAACGTTATTTGCACAGATATTGCATTTTTTACAACGACCAGCACATCACTATACCAGTATGTATAATAAGAGACGGTGAAGGAATACATTTTGAAATAGGAGTATTTATATTTAATATTCTCTTATTTTACACTCATTGTCGGATCGGGCGAAAGTAGCAGAAGGGGGTCGCACAATACTATTTAAGTCTTTCGCGAACGTAATTTCACTAAATTTATCAAGCAATCACTGCCTACCTTTCGAGAATCTAATTTCGGCCTCAACTTTGTGATAGCTCTTCACGATGAAAGAGGAATAAGAACAACTTACGCACGTTTCCACAGGATTAAAACCAATGTGAACTATTAGAAATTCTTAAAACCCTTCCTCAACGATCATCAATATTTTTCTATGGTGGAACAGGAATAAGAACAGCTTATACCCTTAATCCTTTGGTTATGTTTTGGTTATGTGTATGGTGTATATATATATATGGTGTTCTTTTTCCTCTTTCATAACTAAAGAGCATTTACTTACATTAAGATCTAGTAGCCATTTTCGCACGAAATCTTATATGGTAAGGCCTCATGTTTTTATAAAAACATGAGGCCTAATGAATGAATTTTATATTTAATTTTTGAATAGCAATAGAGTGACATAATATTTAATTCACAACGCCTAACCTTCCCTATACCTCCTTGTGAGAGGTGAACCCAGATTCTAAAGGTTACTTCACCTAAGAGAGACAAAATTTTACCCATAATTCGTTTAATTTGAGAAGGTTTTCTTATTTTTGAGCGTTGATCTAACTTATTGGCAAGAATAGGAATTTTACAAAATTCGTTTCTTAGAATTTAGATCAGTGTTAATTTTGGTTACCAAATAATTTAACCCTCGTTGAAAAAATAATGCTCAATACACTCAGAAACATCCAAACACTCATGATATTGTGTATATTTATGGAAATTTGTTAACACTGTTGAGTCGAACGCCGTAAGAAAGCTAGCGACGATCTCCTGCGCAAGAAAATCTAATATCGAAAAGTTAGAAAATTATGCAAATTAAAGTTCTCTAGGCCTTGGAGAACGTATATGATAAACTTAAGACACGTGCAAATAAACTCTCTAATGCATTCACTATATTTTGATTGACAAACTACGACATTAACTAATAAAATAAGTTTTCCAAATATCGTAAAAGTTAGATTAATCTTCATTGCATACACAAGAATCTTTACATGGAATACAGAGTTCATGTTCCTTTAGAAGTCCGTTAATTGAAACGTAGATCGGTGATGTGGAGCAAAGGATGGAGGGAATCGGTGCTGCCATCTGGTTCATTTCGCCTGTTTCACTCCCCGAATCAAATTTATGCATGAGGTGGGGAATGGTATAAAAAGGGAATCCGGAGAGAGATTTGAAAAGCGAGGAAAGGAATAATCCTTGGAGAGAGAATCCCTTAAAGTATTAAGGATGAAGGAAGGCGTTTTGATGAGTCAAATGGGAAAGTTAACGGCGCTGTAATCGCGCGGAGTAAAATGGGGAAAACGTGTATCGCTATCTCTACACAGGGCAGCGGTGCGCAGCGCTCATTTGGTTTTCATACAATGTATTTGTTGACCCACAATGAAACTCGGCGAAGTTTCCCCCAAACTCTGCTGTTATTCCACTTTTTGCCGACATAAACTGTGTTTCAGAATCACTCCATGTGCATGGTTTTTCACAATCGAACCTCATCCGTGTTAGACTAAAGACGGACCTAAGACACTGTAAATTGACCACGGGGCCAGTGCTGCCGTTTTATCGTACTATAACATTTACTAACCTTTAATCAGTCGCACTGTACATGAAAATAAGGAACTACAGCATTCTAATCAGTACAGCAAAATCTGTTTGATGTAAAGCATATGGAGCGTGTTTGGTTTAATGTATTTCTTTAACATTATAGGTTTTCATGCATAAAATGGTAATGTTCTAACTTTCCCAATTGAGATTGCCGAGTGCATGTTATTTTCTCTCAGGGGACTTTTATGAGAAGAAATTCAATCATATTTTTACAAGATGACGAATCCTCAGTGATAATGTGATTCCTACCTATCATATAAATTGAAATAAGGTTAGTAGGCCATTTTGATGATTAATGTGGAAGTTTTTCCTGTGAAACTCGAGATAACGTAACTACTTTGCGTTCTGATCCTTCTTTGGTAACATTTGGATACATTTTCCGAGAGATAGGAAAAGGAGATTTTCCTAACAGCAAAAGTCAAAGAGAGTTAGGAGATTCATTAGTACAGTAGAAATATTTTGGGATAACTAACAAATAGAGGAGGATTATACCAATTTTGAATAAAGTATATGATGTACAAAGATTAAAGGAAAGGAAGGTGTCTTAGTAGATTAAAAACCTACGGAAAATCCCAAAGGAATAATACCTGCCCGGAAAGTGGGAGACCTGGGTTCGAGTCCCAGTCGTGTCGCTATTTTTCACACTTGTTATTCCTTTGGGATTTTCCGTAGGTTTTTAATCTACTAAGACACCTTCCTTTCCTTTAATCCTTGTGATTTCCTGGGGGGAAATAACCTCATAACACCGCTTTGTGAGCCGGCTGCCTCTGTGAGGACCTCGGACGGCAGGTTGTGCCACTATGTGGAGACTGCCAGTCTTGCTCACAAAGCATTCCCTTAACAGTGTGAGAGAGACGCGGCACGGTAGTTCAGTGGTTAGAATACCTGCCCGGAAAGTGGGAGACCTGGGTTCGAGTCCCAGTCGTGTCGCTATTTTTCACACTTGTTATTCCTATATGATGTACATTCTGATAAGTGATATAACGCAATAAATATTCACATACATACATATATACCCTCACGGCATCTCCTTTCGGGTTGAAAGTATTATCTATCCCATTTTATTCACAATATTCCTCAGTATTCGACTATCTATGATACCATGTCCAAACCTGTACTGATTAATTCTCTTTTACTCTTAAATCAACTCACGTTCATTTCTCGAGCATCTCATTCACTACAATCAGTCAGTTTTCTCGGTCTTCCTCTCCTTTAGCACCACTCAGTTTTCCTCATACCCCATCTTAAACATTCTCTGCCGTATTCATAGATTTCTTACTTAAAATGCAAGTAAGAGTTACTATCTAGTTGCCGGCTAAACGAGTGATTATCTGTTACTAAATTGTGGCATTCGTAGATCTCTACTAGCGTGTACGTAGAGGTTACTAGCTAAACAACTTTTAATCGGTAGAAAGTTACATTAACGATTTGGCAACCTTGTAATGCCCCCACTGTGTGCAGCAGGCGAAAAAGAGGCTATTTGCATCGCCTATAACGCAGCATAGGCAAGAGTTCCTACGTTTTTCTTATTTATACGATTGAGCTATTCTTTTCATTATTCATTTCCTTTGCTGTTTATTCTTATAAAAATATTCGCACGAATGTAAATCTATCGTATGGGATTGCATAACTGCGGTATGAGCAAGTATACAGGCATATAGGTTTATATATTTCAGGTTTATAAACCTACTCTCCTCATATTTCCATCCTTTTTATAAAATACACGCTGATTCAAACTCTAAATCAACTAAAATATAAATGAAGTAATAATAATCAAAACTAAACAACTAACTACTATAAAATGATAAAATAATATTGAAAATGAACGAAAGAGAAAATGTTAGAACAAGAAAGGAACTAAGGGAACAAAACTTCTATAAACTCAAACTAACCCTAAACCTATATTTTAAAAAGAAGGATAAAAATATGCAATGCAGTCAATACAATGATATGCCAATACCGTCCGTATGTAGTCACTTTCAACGACTAACTAATGATTTTTTTATTTGCGGGGTTGAATAGTAAGGCCAGTAAAAGTAGAGCCATTTCAACATCTATGAATACGGTTTTTGGACTCAGTCGCTAACATTTAGTTATTTAGGGTTTCTATAAATCTATGAATACGGCTGTAGGACTCCACGCAAAAACGGATAGTTATTTTTGGTCGTTCTTTCCACGTAGTATTAGAGAAGCCAACAGGATAGATTAGGTACGAATATCTGGTGTTGACACACCCCCTGCCACACGCCATTTGGCGGCTCGCGGGGTAAGTTTCTAAATCTAAATCTAAATCTAAAAAATCCATTATCCACAATGCATTTCCAAGCCAAAGCGATTAACCCCTTTGATTCTGGTCCTCTCCTTCAGTACTCATCAGCAGATTTTTTCAGTCAATGCTCGTTTCGTCTTTATGCGAGAAATATTCTTCAAATTCTAACTGCAGTTAGTTTTATATACTCTGATTCAATGCTCTGATGCTAAGCAGTGAGAAATGAACAGTCACTAAAACCCTTCCGCGTTTACTCACCGCCCGTGAACGTGTCGCCTCGTGACTCACACCCTTCATCAACGGAGAGTGAATCACGAGAGTGCTCTTTGGAAGTGATTCATGCTGCGCTTATCTCAAGCTGTCCATCAGATATGATATTTCACGAAATATACTTTTGAGCGCTAATTTTGCCGCTGAAATATTTCCAAACCCTCTGAAATGACATGAATAGGGGTGTAGCCAGGATTTCTGCATAGGGGAGCCCAAAAGTTGATACGTCTTTTGAGTACTTATTTTTTAACCTCCATCTATCTTATATGCATGTGAAATTGAAAGGTTTTTAGGGACTAAGAAAGAGTTTCAATAAATAAACAAGAAGGAACTTAATTTTAGCGAAATTGAGTCTCCTCTTCCATTTAACGAGTCTTGAATCTAAATTCGATATAATTAATAAACAATAAAGAAAGGTGAATTAGGTCAAAATGCAACAGAAAAATTTAATTGTGGATTTGAATAACATAAGTAAAGCTTATGACACGCTCACTTACATTGAGAGAATATTGTAATCTAAATTCGGCTTCATACCAGTTATCCAGAGAAATGTAGTGAAAACTTCCAAAACAAGAATTAGTTTTGGTCTCCCGGATAGCCTAATGGAGAGTGCTTGACTTTGGTGAAAGTGGTTTCGGATTTGATTCCCGGTGGAAGTGTAATGACCTCAGCTGTTGAAGCACTTTTAAAAATACTACTACTACAAGAATTAGTTGTTGGGAAAATAGTTTGGGGCCAAATGCGAAGCGAGTGCCGAACGTTGAGGGCCCTTGGTCCACAGACTTCATCTGAAATTCCTTTCTTTTAAAGCACTTCGTTATTAATTAATATCATAAAATCAGTATTCAGACTTCACTTTCAGAACTTGTTCTAAGTTGTCTGAATATGTTGTAACTTGTTCTAAGGTAACATTAATTTCACGAATAGAATGTTTCAGCAATAAATTGATCTTCCAAGATGTTTAACTGGTGATAATGGCTGATTTGAAATTAGAATTTGCATTTGAATTGGTCAACAAGAAAGAATATCAATGAATATAACCGAGCCATTAATTTTATTTAGAAAATTCAGAAAAATAACATGATAGCTCCATCCTCAGTTACGAAATTAGGAAAATTAGCGAAATTTTCCGTAATGAAAGAGATTAATTTACCAAATAATCCGAGTAGGATGCTGGTCAGAGCAGCTTTTTTGGCATGACTATGAGAAGAGTTTATCGACAAGAAGGAACTTCTGAAATTCTTCTTTTCATCCAAAAGAGAAAAAACAAACTAAACTGAAAATATTGGTCTTAACTACGAAAGTCGATAATTTTCAAAGATATTCTCCACGGATTTCTAAACAGATTTCAAAGAACAAAGGACTTATTTTCACAAATAATTATTTTGTGTTCTTAAAAATCGCAAAAATATCTTTCCGTCGACGTTTTTTCAAGAACAGAAAAATGAGATTGACACATCAGAACATCAGTTCCTGATGATGGCTGGAGCGTTTGCAGCCGAAACGTCGACAACATGGAGAGACGCGACCCGGTGGGAAACCCGAGAATATTTCCTTCACATCAGAACAACTTCCTTTTTCAAGCGAGGCCAGAGAAATATTCGTAAGGACCGTCCTTAAATAATGGCATACTTAAGGAGTGCATGGCAGTTNCGAAATTTTCCGTAATGAAAGAGATTAATTTACCAAATAATCCGAGTAGGATGCTGGTCAGAGCAGCTTTTTTGGCATGACTATGAGAAGAGTTTATCGACAAGAAGGAACTTCTGAAATTCTTCTTTTCATCCAAAAGAGAAAAAACAAACTAAACTGAAAATATTGGTCTTAACTACGAAAGTCGATAATTTTCAAAGATATTCTCCACGGATTTCTAAACAGATTTCAAAGAACAAAGGACTTATTTTCACAAATAATTATTTTGTGTTCTTAAAAATCGCAAAAATATCTTTCCGTCGACGTTTTTTCAAGAACAGAAAAATGAGATTGACACATCAGAACAACTTCCTTTTTCAAGCGAGGCCAGAGAAATATTCGTAAGGACCGTCCTTAAATAATGGCATACTTAAGGAGTGCATGGCAGTTAATCACATAGAATATACAGCTCCGTGTGTGACACTTTGTGACAGAGAAGGGTTCAGAAATCCCAATAATGTCGTGACGTAATTTAAGGCAGGCCCCTCGGAAATGCATCTCTGAGAAAGTCATGCGTCAACTATTCGATGTATTGTTTCACACATCCGGAAGCTGTTAAAGTGACCTTCCCTTTTACCCCATCGTGCGGAGAAAAGGTCCTGCAGAACCCTTAAAGCAAACACTCTCTCTCTCTAGTTACGGTTGTAAAACTTGTTACTAAGAATTTGGGAACGAGGCTGTAAAACAGACAAAATTCGATTCTGTGCCTCAGGACTGCTTTCCCTGGATTCTCAGTAAAATAATGCCTGAGATATATTGTTTATTTTTAGTGGGGGGGGGGGGGGAACACGTTCCCGGTGGGCCAAAATGGCAATAAGAATTCCCAAAATGGTAATAAGAATTTGGGTATAAGGATATTCCCAAAATTCCTTTGGAATATTCCTAGGCGCATATCTGAATATGAAAAGTCACCAAGTATAAGAACGATCAAAATCTTATTTGCCATTTCTCTGTTATCTCTTTAATTTAGTCGTAATTCATGAATCTACTATCGCTAACGTAGTTTCTTCTCGCCGCTAGGCTCATATCTATGCTATGAATCCCATTCAACTGTTTATGTTATTGTGGCATTTAAATTTAATCTCTTAAAATTGAAGAAGATACATTACGATTTATTACGAAATAAAACTTCTAGTTTACCTCCTTTCCTACGCACTTTAATTATCAGCCGAGCTAAGGTCACTAATGGAGCAACTGAAATAAGAATTCTCGGAGCATTTGCTCTCATTTCCACTATTTCACGTTTGCATACACGAATTATTTTCATTTATTCCCGCTTAGAGTGAGTATATATAACCTTCTTAAATGCATTCTATAGGGTGTTACAATGTTCCATTGTAATAGATGTTTCACCGATTCTACTGTAAATAAGTTTGTCCCACGGAGACTATACGAATAATCTTCAATAATAAATTTTCTTTGAAGAAATTAACTACTGAACGTCTACATTTAGCTCTAATTGCCAATCATCGCACAATTTCTTAATTTTATTGAAGTAATTTGACAATGTCAATCTATCCTCTCTACTCTGTATTTCCCTGTAAATTATCGTCACGTCCGCAAATTATGAAATGGGTTATGTTATATTCGAACAGGTTGGAATTGGAATGACAATATGGGGAAGATGAAAGTAAACAAGTCCCAGAAAAGGGAAAGGAAGACCGAGAAAGGGATTTGTAAAATTTTTTTACGTTAATGCTTTGTGGACTATGGAAGAATTGAATCCCCTAAAAGGGTACAGTGTGTTTATAAAATAAATAGGCTCGATGATATAAAATTTAGTAGCCTTCTTGGTTTATGTATAACATACTTCAGGGTTAATGAAATTACGTGTGAGGAAAGTGAAATGTGGCCGTTGATAACACTTTCCACTATTGAAATTCCGACAAAATCCTTATTTTAAAAAGGGTTATGGGTTTCATACAGTCATAGGGTATGTCCCGTTTTTATCAGGACTATTCCCGGTCTAGTTTTCAACATTTTTCAAGCCTCGAAAGGAAAGGTATGAGATGGATTATAACGGAAGATGCGAATGATAGATATGATTTAAATGTAATTTAAGGCGTTGTTGTGTGACGTCATAGGATACAGTGCTCATTGCCACGGCCGAATGTCATTGCAACTTGGACGAGTAAATCATCAAAAGAGAGCAGAAGAAGGGATAATCAAAGAAGAGATAATCGTTGATGAGTTATAGTACTCTTTTGTCTCTAAACTGTTAAGCATTCGAATTGACATAATCTGAACTTTTCTAACGACGCACTGTTCGTTCAATTTTCAATATAGTTTTCTACTGTTTCAAAAATAAAAGGTTGTTTTTTTTTTTCAATGTTTTCGATTATAGTCACCGCAATGCGTTTCCATTGAAGTTATTTATCATGAAAGCCGTTATTTGGTAGCATTTAACTCTGAAAGAAATGTTCATATCCCTTAGAATAACCAGTTTAAGGTAAAAGGGATTTTAATATTATGCGAGAAATAATAATATGCAATTTACGAGGCTCAAGCAATAAACGCGATGAGTATAGCAGAAAATTACCTCAACCATAAATGGGCAATGATTGTTAAAGGTATAACTCGATAGCGATGAAAGATCTAGAGTAGATTGAAAGTATTTAAATTGAGGATTTGTCTTTGAATATCCAGTAAATGCGCAATAGATTTCGAAGAAATATTAAGTTTGTGATCGAAGTATGACATTTTAAAAACGTTTCTGAGATAATTTTTGTGCTAGTTAATTTTTTAATGCGAATGTCTTCCAGTCTCGTATATTACCCAACAGCCTTTTAATGGCTTATGATAATATAATAAAATCACATAATACAGATAAATATTGTAAAATGTAAAAAACTGTTTTATAAATGTGAATTTTTTTGTAAAAATGTTTTGTAAATGTAAAAAGATCTAAAAATGTTTAGCGTATAACAGACGAGATACCAAGCTGGAATTAGTTCCTTCCTTTGTACTGTTAATGTAATGTTAATGTTAAAGTGTAATGTATCAGTTAACTATTCTATTCTCTAAAGTAAATTATTATTGCAAAACTGGTTACCATTAATTTACACTCAGCTGATTTTATCACAATATCCTCTTTTTTCCGTCGTGAAAGGTGATATTTCAATAAAGAAGTATTTAAGGGGAAACTGACTCGTTGTTTGTTTTTATTGATGATAACCGTAGACATGGAAACCATAGGATCGTGCAGTATAAAATTAAAATATAAATAGTGAAATTAAAATCCAGGAAACTATACACCGTTATGCATGAATAACAGCTTAAATTTTTGTCATTGCTTTAACTGCTCCTAATTTCTTAGAACTTTCAAGCTAGGTAGAATGACTCTCCCAGGACGTTTACCCCAAATCGGCCCTGCTTCTATGGCATAGGGAAAAAGTCGTTGTTCCACCAGAGAGCAGTGTGAATATTATTTTCAAATCTCCGTAGACACGGCGAGCGGAGGAAGGCTACCTGTAGGAATGAGATCAAAGCCACCGGTGTCATATGCAGATCCTACTTCTGAATTACCTGCGAGCATTTTCCAAACATGGATCTGATATTTGGAACTCGAGGCGATTCCAACCAAGAAATAGATTATGGAAATCAGTTCTAATCTACAGGTGTGCGAGGCCTAAGGATCTAAGAGATTTAAAGAGTAAGGAGCATGGCTTGCGGGTTCTTCTGCTTCCTTGAGCGAAAGACTGTGGAAGAAGTCGGTGAATGTGGAGTAAGAGATTGTGAAAAGAGGAGAAACGCAGAGAACTAGACAAAAGAAAGAGGTGTTGATTTAGTCGAAGTCACCGATTTATACAGTCCTGCTACCAAGCACTGAATATTTTCGTTTGTCTTTTGGTACAGGACAGAGAAAAATGAACCTTTCATTTACTTTTATTCAGTTATGTTCATGGCTGTTATGGTATGAAAGCTACTGAGGTATGAATAATGTTAAATATTGGCATTAATGAAGGGCTCTCCTTTTTCAATGCTAAGGAAAGTGTTACTCGTACAGTCATTGTGCTTCATGTACGTGGACTTTTCCGCATTCTGTCTCAGTTAGAAAAGCAATGACAAATTTTCTCACTTCTCATTTTGCCTAGCCGCCTCAACCCCCTCTCCAAAGCTTTTCGTTGCTTATGGTGGAGGGATGAGGTTCAAACCAACCTTCAGGCTGAAGACCGCGCAGGCAGACCGATTTATACAAGGAAAGGATTATATGAAGGAGTACATTACTTTGATACCCCGCAAGCCGCCTTTTAGTATATTACAGGGACGGTGCTGTTAACATATGAGGTGTTTGCATTCATCTCAAGTAATATACTCATCTATCACCGGAGGAAGGGTAATTTGCTATTTCACCCCGAAAGGGGTGTTTGGTATGTAAGGCGGGATGGATGACACTTTCCTTAGTAATCTTATACTTTTACATAATAAACTCACAAGCTGCCAGTCGTGTGTGCAAATATATTATGTATTGGTGTATTAGTTTCTTAATGTAGGTAATAGGATCACAAATATCTACTTTTTTTAGCGATTGTTTCCCTCTAAAACAATACATTTCTTCCGGAGTTCGCGATCCTCGCGATTTCATCCTTGTTATCAAAAAGTTTTGCACCGTGGAATTTATCGGAAATCTTCCATCGGCAATCTGATATCCTCACCTGGAGCGAATTCCACCCGAGAGATTTTATCGTGACGCCACTGGCGAACCTGAGATATCCACTGAGGAAACGGGCCTGTCTACGTAGGACCATCTCTAAATCGGAGACTAACCACACTTTATGTGGATCACGCTGCACTATTCGAAACTAGGTCGAACAAGAAAAGAAGCGATTTCCTTGATTCTTGTTGGGCATCTCCTCAAAGTTCTGCAGATGAATGTTTAGCCTTGTGCTCTTTGAATGATGAAATACCGCCAAGAGTATCTCCAACGTGTTTATAGTGACGATGCAAGTACTCTACGCAAACCTCAATTTTTTCTTTCCTAAGGACTTATTTCGCTTTAAGCTGTTAAGACCTCCTCTTTTTAGCAAAATTATCGTATTCAAGAGCACCGTTCCTTATTTATTCAGCTAATTCCCTAAGTTATTCAACACGTCTATTGACCTCAGGCCGAGTGGTTTTCCGTAAATATTCCGAGGCTTTCTATTTTGTTTAGAGTTCAAAGGAAGAGAAATTAATTCGCAGATACCTTGAAGGGACTCTGAGGAAAAGCTATTTCCCCCGTAATTGTTTCGCAGAGGTGCATTGGAGCCTAGAATATACAAGCGTGGGTTTGCTTTTTACACTTCACTCGTCAGCCCTCAGCTAACGCAACTCTTTCCTTAAACCACACAGAAATGAGGAAACGATACCCTACTTGTTTCTATATAAAATTCTACAGCGTAAAAAGTTTCCGTGAATAGTAGCAAATTCTGTTATTGGATTTTTTTCATCAGGGGAAATAACGAAATATCTTTCGTTCCGGTGCAATAAAAGACCCGTATTTCTGTCCATTTCCGGTTTCGCGATGTCATCCAAAAAGGAACTGTTCCAATTTTAAAACTTAACTTAGCACAGAATCGGAACAATAATTATCAATAATTATAGGTTTGTATTGAGCATTTTTACTTATTGGCTCGGTTTTGATTATCACAGTGGCACCTCGAGTGGAGGGAGGCCCCCTCATGTGCCTCCCCATGAATTCTTTAAGAAGAGTATCTCAGTCTAGTTTCCCAATCTCGGAAAGGTCCACTTAACCGTATAAACCTCCTCGTTTTAGTTTAGTATTAGTTTAATTTTCTTAACATCTTCTCTAAGATTCAGCATGCATGATTATCCCGGCCCCAGTAAGGTAGGCATATTTTCGTTCTCTCAACTTTCTCGGACCCCGTCCATAGATGTATTCTGGCTGCGTCCCTGCACTGCGGCAAAAGTAACGTTTATTTCCGGCTTCGATCCGATATTTGGTTTTCATAAACCAAAGAGCATCAGATAAATATAAGATAAAATCTTCAATATTTTCAATTTTATATATTTATTTTTCGATAAGCGTTAATTTGTGCAACAACAATTCCGTCTTTGCTAACACTGCTGCTCCTGATTTATGATGATTTTAGTGATTACCACAAATAAGAAACTAAATACACCACTTCTTTTTCATGTATTCTGACAACATGTTATTTTTCCCTAGATAAATAAAACTCGAGAATATTTGAAAAATTATTCGTGCCGATTTTCAGTGGATTAGACCGCGGGCGAGTCCAGAATTTTTGCTTTGCGGGGCTGAACTTAAGTAGTGTTAGCAGTAATCTCCTATTTACGTAATGATGGGAATTGATTGATTCTCATCATAAGAAAGTGTTGCCCATAAAGAAATGTTTTAAGCGACCAAATGTTCATTGACAGGACCCTTGAAAATCTGGGTCCGTATAAATACTTGTAGGGGGGGGAGACTAAAACCATTCCCCGTGGATGCGAGCCTGGATCAGATGCAAATACTTTCAGAAAAATGCACTCGAAGACCTGCAGATTCAAAAGATGTTTCTCATTGTTTTAGAGATTTCAGCCGAATGCTAGCACATCCGATGAAGGAAGGCCATTGATCCTTTGTTTCAACTGCCAATCACATACATTTCAAAGTATTGCTTTCAGCGCCGCCTCCAGGTCTTGGGCAGCTGTCGGTAGGCATGGGGGTTGATTGTTGACTTTTCCGTTTTCACAAACATTTCGGCGATTTGATTATTGTTTCACAACGATCCATCAACCGCAGGGAATATTATTCTACGTAACAAAACGTTATTAAGCTTCATTAAGCATAATATTTATTAAGCCTAACTTTGCCGGACGCATTCCATTTACTAAGTTAATTTTTTATACGAAACTCCAGTTAATAAAAAGAACAGTGTCGAACAAATCGAACCAACGTTGACTGGAAGAGAGGATTCCTATTAACTCCTAAATAATGGGTGTCAACGCCTTATACGTATTTCGGGAGCTAATCTCCCATCTTCAGAGGCGACATAGGGTCGTCTGATTGTGAGTGCGCTATTTAAATGTTCGGATCTTCTAGATGTTTGCGGTGGTCGGGATGAAGTAAGGAACGTTTACGTTTTGAACCGATCAGTGGAGAGAGTGAAGTAGACAGTAGTTGATAAAGAAGGGAAGGCCAGATCGGTGCGAGGTCGCTATTCGTTGATGTGTTTTTGTTTTTGTGAAAATGTACACTTTCGTTAGAATGCAATTTTCTTTGATTGCTGACCATTTTTAGTAAAGTCAATCTTTTAAAAATTTTGTAAATGAAATAATGAAAGAAAACTTTGTAATTTCTACAGGAATGTGATCGAACGACCGGTTTCAGCACATCATCAGGTGAAAATACAGAGAATGCAACACTTATATATGTTTGTTAATTTTGGAAGGAGGAGAGGGGAAGAGGTCATAAACGTTATTCTATTGGTTAGATTTTCGGCGGACATTATCTCTATGGCCTCCCACGCATTCCTCCCCTTACGCTGAGAAGCCTGGAGTTCTCTGTCTTCACCTAATGATGGCTCTGTGCTGAAACCGGTCGTTCAATTATATTTCTGTGGAAATTACAAAGTTCTCTTTCATTATTTCATTATGTCGTTCCACGAAATACGGCCAGAAACGATTGATTATGTTTTGTAAATGTATAGTTGATCAGGTTTTAGGGAATGGTAATACAATTCGTTCTATTATCCTTCGTTATGTTAGCCAAAGTTACGCGGGTTCCTCTCTTTAGTTTTAACTACGTCGACTAAGGATGTTATCAATGATATTTCTATGAAAATCGTTCTGTGATTTTTGATGTGGTCTAATTCTTTATTGAAATTTCTTTTTTTTATAGGGGTATGTCTGTATATAATCGAATGGAAGGGGGTTAGATTTTGAATTATGTGGTAATTGGAATCTTTGGAGATTTATGAATCTGCATGAGAGAGTTTTCATTACATATCGAGTAGATTTCTCTTCTGATTAAAACACCCAAAATGGCTGATTTTTAATGTTCTGTATTTCCATTGTGAGTTTGTCGGTTCCGCATCGTGTTCAATGTTTTAAAGGAATTGTTTGGTATCGTATTTGTCAAAGATTGCAAATATGTCGACAACATATATAACATATGCATCTGAAAAGTATCGAAAGATATCATTTTCTTTGGAAGTTTGCCATGAACGGCAAAAAAATGGTGACAATGGGTTTCTCGTTGTTGGGGCTTGATTTTGATATATACATACATACATATACATACATACATA
>KZ308899.1:1783871-1798339 GCA_000376725.2 Ladona fulva | reverse complement strand
TATATATAATTATACAAATTCTAAATTTAAATAACTGATTATTGGCAAAATTCACAACGATAATATTTTTAAAAGTTTAAGTTATTCGTTAAAATGAAGTATTTAAGTATTTGTTTATTTATTCATTACTATAATGGTTGCAATTCAAAACCTGCTCCATGTGGAAACCGTACCCATCGTCATAATTATAGTAGTCATACATCTTATCTTATAAACACGAAATAAAGCAATAATACCAGTTACAGAAGTTTAATCAAAATCAACTTGAGTTGGGGGTCAAATTTTCTGCCAGGTATTCACCCTAGTGAAGAAAAACCCCCCGAAGGCAGCTCGTCATAAAAGACTCAGCAAAGTTCGACCAATGCTATGTTCCATCCATTAGTAGAAGCGAAATATCCACGAATATGGAGTGGAATTAATTTATCGCAATTCTTCGTTTTATATCTGACAGAGCGATTATCTCCATAACAAATACCCCAATATCTAGCCATTTTTATACCACAAATCCCGACCATTAATGGTCAAAATGTTTACTCTGGCAGCTTTGTTCCCAGACAGATATTCACGATGATGATAAAGAAAGAGAATTTTTCGTGCATTAAGGGCTCATTCGTTAGCAATATCACTTTTTGTCTTAATGGACTCCTTTCGAATGCATCGCAAAGTTAAAATCCGTCGGATAAATAAAGAGGGAAGTGGGTTTGGCGGGAGGCCCATGATTAAACGGAGGCAAAAACAATTGAAGAAGAGCTATTCTTTACCCGTCTCATTTCGCCTGTCAGACCAAAACGAAGATCTTTCACAGCTTCTTTCAAAAACTCTCTCTCCCTACGAATCCTCCTTAAAAAAGGAAGTCGTTCTTTTCAATAGGACTCGAGAATTATTTTTATATAACCCAGCGCTCTTCCTCCTTCTTTTGTTTTCACCTTCCTTAATTTTCAACCCATTTCTCCCCCAAATTCCATTATTTTCCCTCCTTTTATTGGTTCAACTTCTTTCATCTTTTAGAAAAATGAACCGCTCTTTTTTAATTTTGATCGCATTTGAGGAGTTTTAAAACACCACTGCGTTGTCTTCTGCTGTATTTTTTCTGATCAAAGGTTCATTCTGAAGCGTTGAAAATGCATTGATAGATTTATCGTCAGCGAATATAATTAATATGATCTGAGCGTACTTGGTGGAGCGCCATTTTACTAAATGAGACGGCGAACTTCGTGTTTTTTTGTTTGTTGTGTGAAAAATACGAAGTTCGCTGTCTCATTTATTATCGTCAGTGATTCTAAAACGTAAAAAAAGGCGCAATGGATTTTGGTCCTGCGAGAAGCATGTTTGGAAAAATAGAGGAGATATGAGCGAGTGCGGTGATATTAGACGGTGAAATAAAAGAATACCAACAGGAGAGCAGTTCAATGTTAATATTTGGTTGCATTGAATGTACGAATAGATCGAAGCAGAATAACAAAGGTGGGGTGTGATGAGAATTAGGCTAATCCGAAAGAAAGAGGAATATCCATTATATAAATAAATTTGTTATTGTTCTATTACTTATGTAACTATTTTTATTTATTAACGTTCATCTGGTTCAGACGTAGAGGATTAAAGAAAAATTATCTTCTCTCGCCCAAAATATCAGCTTGGCACGTAACTGGGGAAGCAAAAACAATTAAAAGGTGGTTTTAAATCAGGTGATTTCTTAGTAATTCATCTCGAAAACTTCCTGAAATGATAATTAATTTTTAATTATTTTGAAAATATATTAACATTAGTTGATTATAATTACACCAAAGATTATCGTTAATTAATACCCAAAATATTTTCTTTTCTGAGTATCTTTTTTGTAGAATGTCGTTGATTTTCATTTTCCAAGAAGTAGTAAAGTTCGGCAATATTTTAAAATGTACCAATGTCTATGTAAGTACCCTACAAGGCCCCTTTAGGCAAGTGGTATTGAATGCATGCAGAATAACTACACTTCCTCTATCGATTACTTTCGCGTATCGCTAGTGGAAAAAACGAATTCTTTGGTCGATTCGTTCTAGCATCTATTTCTCTGATTTTTCTCAGTATCGGAACGGCCTATATAACAGGAAGAACGTAATAACAGGAATAATAATATCGTCTACGTCATATCTGAACGTGCTTTCGCTGAACTTCTTTAGCAAATTTATCCTTTGTTTAATGAGATTAAAACTATACAGTACGTATTGCATTCATCCAACGATTATTTATTTACATTATCGTTGCAATTTGGTATATACCTGATGGCAACGGTCAGGGATATAAAGGAAAGTTGCTGTAATATGTCCAGCATTTGCCCAAAGACCGGAGGAAAACCCCTCCAAAAACCTCTAGTGGACATTACAGATGTTTTCAATGGCACAATAATTACAATAAAACAATAGATAATTACATAGAATAAATGAGCACATTCAAGTCATGATTGCACAAATCAAAACAACAACATTTAAAGGGGTATTATATTTTACATATCTAGCACATTTACCAGAAAAAAATTAACAAATACTAAAAGTATACATGAAGTTATTCATAAGAATAACTTAACATATACATAACATACATGTACACAACTTATGCATATTAAATACCACTAAAAGTAAGCCAAATATATACAACTAAAAGTGAGCCAAATACTTTACTTATACATACGTTTTTATCTTAGATTGAAATTTTTTGGAATTTTCTGTCATTGGAATGAGAAGTTCTCCAGGTAATGCATTCCATTCACTTATTCCTCTATTTATGAAAGAAAATTTGGCCAAATCAGTCTTTTGTTCTCGCTCTTTTATTTTTAAACTGTGGTCGCCACGTCCGATATAAGTTGGAGTTTGAAACCTCTGGTGTAGTTCGTCCCAACCACCTTTACGGTTCCGCACGTTAAATATACCCGTCAATCTGAAAGTCCTCCTCCTTGACTCTAACGATTCCCATCCCAACTGATCTAACATTTTACTAACACTCTCGTCCTTCTTATGGTTACCAACTACGTACCTAGCTGCCTTCCTTTGAACGCCTTCGAGTCTCTTACTTAAGCCCGTTTCATGCGGATCCCAAACATTCGTCGCATATTCGATTATCGGCCTAACCAAGGTTCTTCTTCTTCGAGGTAATGTCTTCAATGTGACTCCCCCATGTGAGATTTTCGGATAGTTTAATACCCAAATATTTGCAGTCTGGTACTGTGGGAATGGTTTGATCGTTTAGTGTATGATGCTTCTCTTCAGGTGACATTTTCCTAGAAAAAGTAATAAGTTTACATTTATTTACGTTTATCGTCATTTAATTTATTTTTGTGCACTCGGCCAACTGTTGTAGATCACTTTGCAAGATATCTCTGTCTTGTCTTTCCCTTATACGCCTATATACTATACAATCATCAACAAAAAGCCTAAATTCAGATTTAATATTTTTAGGGAGAGCGTTTAATATCACCTTCATGTAACATTTTTCTATCTTTACAATTAGTCTTCAATCTAGGTTACAGACATTGACGATAACCTAAACTGATTTATTGATTTGTCGACTTTGTTTTCGCAGTTCTATAGAAAGGGGTTCGAAGTATATATAGGTTTGAGTTATAAATGTTCGATGTTATTTAGTTAGGTCTGTAAGTATCCTTTTACGAACGTAAAGACTAAATCATTTAGAACTTAAATTTGTCAAAGTAATTCAGACTGCAGGCTAAGAAAGAGCATGCAATCGCGAAAAAATTTGCATCTCCTCAAACTAGAAGGAGTGGGTATTTTCATTGATGGTCGAATGCTCTGCTCTTCCGTTTCTGGGAATTACTTGCGGCATCAAGGAAACGCATGTTTAGATATTTGCGTTTAATTTTATTATGAATCATTGATTAAATCAGTCAAGAAACAATAGGAAATGCTTGTATCGGGAGGTTCGGAGGGAAATATTGCTAATCCTGAACACAAGTTTTAATTAATTCTTATGACGTATTTCTTTTCCGTTAATCAATCAACTTTGTTCACTTTTTAGAGTTACAAATATTGTGGTAACTTTTAATGGAATACAGCGAAAAAACCTTGCTTAATTGATTCAAATTCGTTTAATATTATAAAGTGATTGAATTGAAAATTTATGAAATATGCATATTGAATATTTAATACGAATTTTCTTCCTGTCTAATTAATTTTAATGCAAAATTCTCCCAAATAATAGTGTGAATATTAATTATAAAATTTTAATAATTAATAATTCTGGTGATAAAACATGATTTTACTATTTGGAAGAAAAAATTGCGATACATTGGTTCCTATAATAATATATATTTTTATATAGACAATTGCTAATTTGTATTTGCTAATTAACTAAATCACTCAACCAACCACGATTTCTAGAAACTTGCAAAGAAAGGCAAACTGCTTGCTCGGTAGTTGATGACATGGCCATTCATTTCATTCGAATAAAAACAAGGAGTCCAGAATATGAGGTACAGAGGGAAAAGTCGAAGCAAGGCTGCCGTTTCAACTTATTCCCATCGTAAAAACAGCAGACATGAAATGTTAGTCTTAACTTTAAAAGTATCTTCCCCCATTACATCCGTAAAACATCTTCTGATCGACCGTGAGTTATTCTCGGAAGGAAGATGTTCTGAAGATGAGGAAGATGTTACATATCTCTCATTTTCATCAGACTTCATAAATTTGTCCGTCGAGAACTCAAGAACCAAAAGTTACACAGCAGAAAATCTTTACATCGAATGTCATCCCACCGCAGATAAGAGTTTCTATTCACGAGTCTGTTAGTCGCCGATTTTACAAATCGATGCGTTCCCACAAGATAAACATACATATATATTCCATCTTTTATTGATCAATAATATTACTTCTTTCGCCGAATTAAGTTATTAAGTAGAGTTATAAACTCAAACAGTAGCCTTGCACCATAAGAAAAATATATAATTACCATTATTATCCCAATCGTCATTTATTGATTTCGCGATACATTTATTGTGACTATGATAAAACAATCGATATTTTTTCAAGATAAATCCCTTAAATAAACCTTAAAAGACCGGTGTCTGGACGACAAATGCCATCGTTGAGTTCAATATTGCTCATAATGCCTGTGTCTTAATATTACATGATAAAATGACCCCGTAATTGGTAATAGGTTATTGACGAATGGTCTAATGGTTTCTTAATGGAAATAGTTTTATGACGTCGTTTACCCCATATAAAATACAAAATGTCAACTGAAAATTTCAGACATGATAAAAGGAATTCAAATGATAAGCATGTTCTATATGATTAATAAACGAAAACTTGCAGCAGTGAAGTGGCTTTAGTGGAGCCATCACTAAGTAAAGAAACCTGTTCTGAGATTTAATTCTCTTTTATCGAAACAAGACTACTACATTCCTTTATTGCTTATTTCTTCCTTATTGCGAATTTACAGGCTCTTTATTTTCTTAAATGATAAACAAAATTGATTGCGCTGCGATTTTTAGATCTATAGAATCAGAAAAAAGGGTTATTTGTTACAGGTATTGGGCAAAGAATTCCGCAGCTAATTTAAAAATGTGTTTGTGGTAAGTGGTATTCACGGTTAGGAGTAAAATGAGGACTGCAAATCAAGCAAGCCTAAGCACTAGCGCACTATCCTCGGTTAGGAAGAGCTTTTATCGAAGAAAAGGAATTTCAGTGATACCTCGACTAACAGAAAACGGTTCATGTAAATTCATGTAAATTGTAAAATAGAATACATCACTAACTACGGAGAAATATATGCTCGTACATTATTTTTTGAACTCCTATCAAACGAAAGATAAATAAATAAAATAGAACGCACTCGTACGCGGCATTAGAAATGTACGATTACTCTACGCGGTACACCAAGCCCTAATTCACGGCACACTAACGTGGAAGGAAGGAAATCATTATTCATAGATCATTATTACGCACTTACGTGGATCCACCATTACATCCAATTACTTTATTTCTTTTTCTCTCATTGCAATCTGGCGCAGTGAAGAAAGCAAACACAAATTACCTCATTCCTCACCTTACCTGGTTACCTCATGCTCTCTTTGTGGCGGAGGGCTTGTGAAACCATCTGGCCTCCGAGCTGATGATATTACGTTAGCCTAATTATGTTGTGATAGATAGACTAATTATGATATACGATGGACTAATTATGTTATCGCTACGTAGCTAGTTAAAGTAAGAAATAAGCCAACATATGTAAATTAGTAAAAAAAGTGCGAATAAAAGTTTGAATAAAATTGAACAACTTGTAGAAAATTGAGCCTGACGAAAATCTGGTATTACTTATTACGAGTAGTACTCTGATGGAATATCATCCTGGCGTTTCAGCGCGTAACGTTCCTGTTATAATTAGGTATGATATATGGGGTACCATAAAGCTTCGTCTGTATTTATGCATTACATTCTTCTTTCTCTAGCATTAAATAGTCAGTGATAGTCACCTGTTTTTGCAATCGCAAGTTATTGGTGGAATAAGAATTTTCGGATTGATTTTTCATCCATATACGGTTACTTAACTGCGAACTCGAAAAGAACATGGCGATGTGATTGCGACACTGCGATGCATCTGCGGCAGCGGTCCATTGGGAGCCTGCGAGCCTCCGACATGTGCGGATTCAAACGAATGGACAGCCACCGCCGATAGTCGAGGTCTCCCAGGCAACGGTCTCCATGCCATTCCATAGAACGGAAGACACATGCATAAACATCCCCTCTCTTTATCTTCTCTTCTCTAGATTATCTCCTCCTCTTCCTATTTAACTTTCCTCATTCCAAAGGGCATCCGCTCAAGGGGTCATTCCTTCCTTTTCTCATTTCCCCTCTCCATTCTTCCCAAACACAACTTCCTTTAATTCATTACTATTACATCGATGAGGCGAACTTTTCTTTCCTCGAAAATAAATAAATATACAAAGAGAATACTATGACTGCTGTATGTATAAGTGTATCTTCAGACGGTTATGAATGGAAAAGTCCATCGGATGCGCTATAGAATACTCCGCAGAGATGTTTTACGTTGGCTCTTTTCAGAAGAGCCCTCCCTGAGGCGAGTAAAAGTGATCCGATGCCCGATATCGAAAACTACGCTAACTAGATTAGGCAAACGAGGATATCGAATGCCATCGGCTGAGTCATTCCAATTGCTCTTCTTCAGAATTGAGCAGCGCTGCCCGGGGAGATTAAGGTTCTTGTGCTGAGATCATGGGAATAATGCTCACTCACTTATGCCGAGAAAAGATAAACGGCGAAAGTCTTCCGAGGATTTGATTGCTTTTTGGCCCAGGATTTTTCTTATAGTCACCTCTTCACGCACTTCACAGTAATGTTACTGCAGTATTTATGATTCTTCGATTCATTAATAATGAGAAGAATACATCTCTACATGTACATTTACATAATCATTATGCAAGCCGCCTTTCGGTGTGTGGCAGGAGGAGTTAACACCAAGAAGTGCGGTGTGATATCTACAAATTATGTCGGGCAAGAAATTTCTCCTTACAGCTCTATATTTGTTATTGTATAGTGAGCTAAAGAGTTTATAATTAGCTAGGAATAAATTTAGCTAATAAATAATAATTATATTTGTTATATTATATATAACAGTATTATTTATTGTATATAAATAATAATTTGATTTAATAAAAAAAGCAAATCGGTGCAATGAAATGCTCGTAAAACAAAGTATATTATATTGCGAACTTCTTACTCATTATATAGAGAAGATCGTTGTATAAGTTGATCCGAATACTGATCTAATTTATGTTTAACACTGTCCCTTTAATACCTAAGCTAATAATAGTTAGCGTAAACTGATTAAATGAATAGCTGAATACTGTTTTAATAGGGAGTTAAAAATCTCCAGCAATCAAAAAATCTATTCGGAATATTCTTAAGCGAAAAACAAGCAATGACATTGCGTATTATTGTTGCAGGTATCTAACAATGAAAAGTCTCTGCAATTTAATGTGTGCAACTATGAGACGTGGAGTTAAAATTTTTGTCCCTTTAATGCATATTTCGCCCGCTTATTACTCTGAATGTACGTCATGTATCTATTTTTTCGGCCATTGGAATATTTTTAAATGAAGCCGTACTGTTTATCCCTTGGAAAAATTGATCTATTTGAAAATCATGAGTCTCTAAACCGTACTTCTTCCTTCCCAAGAGAGTTTACCCTTGTATTTATTATTTCCCAATAAAGTTCAAGTTTCTGGCACCTCTGATTGAATCACAGCGACCCTATTTTAAACAGATACGGGACACCGTCAATGTCGTGTAAATAAATAAACATGTACGTGGTAATAATAATTATCTATTTGATCCATCGTTTTTATTTAAATGAAGTGCTCGTCGCCTGACGAGCAAATTCCTGGCAATTGCCACGGAAGAGCACTGCGTCATCGGTGACGAGTTCGTTGGAGTGTTTCATCTGCATGTCAACAGAGGTCTCTGGGATCGCGAACATATTTTTTTCATAAGTGAAATTTAAGATATTTTTTACCACTAGTGATGACATCCCGTTGATTCATCGCAAAACCAAAAATATGCATGGAATTCAGGAAATTGATTACTATCGACGAATTCCATAGTCAAAAACGGGTCAATACCTTATTTAACCAAACAACGGAACGAAAATTTATTTATCTTCTGGTTCACCGTTCTTCATTCTGCGAATATTCATGATGACATCTAAATTTGGTCGAAAGCGCTTCCATGGAGCATCGGTATTTGTGCTAATATATGGTAATCTGCAGGTTTCAATGTCAACACACAATCATTACTATTATAAAACCCTTTATTCGGCTAGGTTTAGCCTATGCGAGCCTCTCTTACGCCTAACCTCTGACGTCGTACATGGTATCGTTATAGCATCACGAAAATTAAAAATTATTTAAAAATCACAGTAAAAAGTAAATGTAAGTGTGGGGGCGTGGGGAAAAACTATTCGGCTGAAGGCTTTAAGAGAAAAACTCACGGTGCGGTTAAACGCTCTCGCAAGAAGGGGAGCGAAAAAAACTCGCAAAAACTTAGATAGAAATGAAATAATAGAATCATGTGTAGTATGGGAATGATTTTAAATATCGACATTTCCGTTCCGTCCAATGATGGCATTGCACGGAATGATCCTTAACTATGCGTGAGATCTTACACCTGAAAATTATGAGGGAGAAGAGTAGGCGGAAAAACTGTTTATTTGGGTTATTTTTCACTTGTTTTGATACAGTAGGAGAGCAAATAAAGACCAACTACAATTTTTAACCTGTGATAAATAATAATGTATACAATGAACTTCACTCGATAGTTACTTTTGAAAATCTAAGAGGCCTCCCGATAGTCATTTTTGAAACGCGTTCGACTTTGGTGAAAGTGGTTCCGGGTTCGATTCTTTGTGGGGCTCACTTGTGAAACGTCATAAGCCATCGAAACACTACTTATTGACTGCTACTGTCGTCGTCAGTTTGGAAAGTGTTTATGATGCGAATGCTTGAAATGGGGAATCACTAATTAATGTTCTATTTAAGAAATTCAATAAATCCATTTTAATCGTATTTTTTACCTTTTCAGGAATGTACTAATAAATGCCTTTTAACTTTATTTCCTGAAAAGTTTGTAACGCTGTTTAAATTCCGGAGATATTTTGGAGTAATTATGGAATAGATCAGTGTTTATGAATTTCAATTATTCTGAAAAAGATAACGGCAGTAGGTTTCGGAGCATTCCATTCCATTGATGTCAAATCGCCAATGAAATCGGTTAAAAAAATTTGCTGCACATTTTCCTGTAATTATTCAAGGTTATAAGAAGGACTATACAGTCTCATTTTTCTTATGAACGTTGTTTCATATTCATTGGAGTAATATGCCAAAACATCAATATTTTATTAATCAAATTACAACTTTAGGTTTGATTTAAATTATGCATTAATTATATACTCTTAATGGATTTATAACGTTTTTGTGAGCTTACTGGGTGATAATTTTCTGTTGCCTCTTGCCAGTTAAAATTTACAAATTTCTGTCAACTTTGCCTTTTCTTTAACAAATAATTTTTACTGGGAAATGGACTTAAGTCATAATATGTGAAATACTTTTCAAAGAAGAATGATTTTACAAAAAATGCGTTATATTTGTGTAGTCAACTCTGAAAGTAATTTTGATTTAGCCGATCTTTTTTACCGTAGCATTTTCAATAGAAAACGATTTACTAAATCAAAAGGGAAATGTAATACATCCAATTGGTAAATAGTGTATTATACACGAATATGGGATATGTATATATTTGACCTTTATTATCCTCATGTGATTAATTTCGACAACTTATTCGGTACTAAAGGCTATATAGCCTCCGAGGTTGCGTTTCGTTAGAAATGTATTACTTCTCTTGCAATGCTTCTTCTGCGTAGGCCACCCAATAGGACAATCCGACATTCTGATAAGCAATATCCCGATCCGATTGCGTTATGGGATTTTCATATATTTGTTGTCAGAATCCGATCACCTTTTGTTTTCGATCTACAAGTGGCTCCATCTGGCAGCGACACATCGATTTTGGGACCTGTGATTTCACGGCTCCTGTGATTTCACGGATCCATGCATAGCATTAAAAGGGACTAGTTGCATTCAATCGAACATTCATGACGGCGCTCTTTCAATCGGGATTGCATTTTCCGCATGTTTTTAATTTGATTAGTTCCGATTGATACTCGACCGTTGATTGGAGTTTTAAAATGAAATTTATAAACGCCCTCTCCCACATGCATCTAGCTCCGCTGTGTTCTTTCCATTTGCACGTTCAGGTTCGTCGGCGATTTCACTTTTAATGTAAATTCAATCCCGCATATAAAGTAGCAGGAAGACATGTCCGCATAAATCAAATTAATTTCTTCGGTAGAATATCGTACTGACGCCAAAGCACGCTGACCTAGAAGTCAAGAAGCACTAACTCTGTTTGCGTTTGAACGACGAACGTGCTCTTCCCGTCAGTTTTGGATTGATTTGCGGTCACTTAATGTCTCAGCACTTCGACATTCGCGAGGAATGCTTTTCTCGAGAAATACAAATTCGCGAATATGAGTTTTAATTTGGTTTGAGCTCCATAGTTTCGTGTTTTACTGTCTCTGCTACGAGTCGTCATCTACCGTTTTTTGGAGATTTAATGTTTAAAAATAGTAATTTAAAATGATAGATTGTTATTCATCTAATTGTAACCTTATCGATTCAACCATATTCAAGGAAATTAAAAAGTAAACCTTCGTATGAGTAGTAACACAAATTTGCGAAGCGAAGTCATTATCGGCTTCTCAATCAATGATACATCACGTGAGTGAAAGCCATACATTGTGCTGAATCTACTTATAACGACAGCAGCAATCGCCTGTAATTCTCGTGAGAATACCTTTCAATGTATATTGTCATAATTGCAAGAATTTAATCTAACTTGGATTGTCATTTGACAAGTAAATATAAAGACTTTTATGATCTTTATATTTACTAGACAGTAATAATTCGTTTAGATTTTGGTTATTTATGGTCGAAACAATTTTCGAATATACTGGATGATACTCATTGAGGAAGAAATAATAATGAGATTTTTATGTCGACTTTGGCTAGTCTTATGTTGAACTGGCATTGTGCAGTTATAACAAAAGGAATTTAAGCGATTCGCCGGTATGAAATGTATATGTAAGTGAAAAAGGCAAAGCATACAAATATGTCAATGCGGAACGGTTATTCGGGACTCGGATAATCGAGACTGTACTACATTTAGTTTTGTAGAAGTAAGATGATTCGAAATTAACTTATACAGAATATTAGCAGCCTTGTGGTAGTGCTTTTTCATTTAGCAGTCATGATTCATGTCATCATTCATAAAATGATTTGTGCTTCAAAATTCTTAAAAAATGAATGTTAAGTAAATGTAACTCTTTTTAATTTTCTCTGTAAGGATGACTGATTGCATTAGAATATTAACTTCCATTACTTCAATCCAAAATGACTACTTTGCTACGGTAATTAAGTAATACTTTGAGTTAGGTTTATTCCGGTTTAAACGCTCGATAGTCACTGTTTCCTTCATTAAGTTTGCGTCGCAAGGGGATGACGACTCCTTGCGTTTACATTAATTTATTCCCAACTTAGCCCTTTATTCCTACCTGTTTTCAAACTTCCACATCATTCGCATTGGCGTGTTCCACCTCGCGTATCCTTCTTCTGTTCCTTGACATTCCATAGATGTGTGTGGCAACCATTGGCTCGCTTGGTACACCCGTTTCTGGCATGCGGAACAAGTCCTTGCAAAATTTGTTTTCCATTTTTGGGTGAAAAATAGTAATAGTTTATTTAATTCACTCAGTTTCACCCAATTTTCGCAATTACTTACTATTGAAATATCGAGATATAAAATAATTTGTTCTAAAAACTGTTGGCTGGTACTTCAGTGTCAGAGAGTTGTTCACTTTTGGCATGCCCTCGCCAAAAGGGAACAAGGAAGTTTTCTTAATCAGATCCATCCGGGTGCCAGTAGTATTGTTAAAAGTGCTTACAGCTGAAGTCATTTCGCATTTCCGTAGGCTCCCACGGGGAATCGAATCCGAACCACTTTCACCGACGTCCACTTGGCTATGCGAAAGCCCAGCTCCATTCGATTTCATGATTTTTTCATTTTTCTTCTTTGGCGTTTTTCCATACAAATTGTTTCGAAAAATGTTGGAAATTAGTTGGATGAGAATAAAAATGAGTTTTCAAGTGCTTAAAGCATTGAACGAGAAAATATAACTATCAAATACGAAGGAGAAAAGGGTAGTTACATTCTTGGACATCACAGCTCGATTGGAGAGTTTTAAATAAATACAAACAGTCCTTCGTAACTTCACATTACCAACGGCCAACATAGGACATCATCAGGTAAAAATAACGGGAAAATAAGTATTTTATATACAATCCTAGAGTTTTGTTATTAGGAGAGGAGGAAATGGTTGTGAAAGTTTCATTTTGGAAACATGTAAATTAATAGCAAGCAAATTATAAGTACTGCGTATGAAATTGTGTAAAAAATAAGTGGAAAGAAATTTAATAGCTTTACTCATGTTCCATAAAATTCTATCAAACTACACTATCAAAATCACTGTTTTGTATTAGTTGAGTCTCAAACTCTTCAAAAGCTGTAGTGTGTTGATACTATTGCTATATTACTAAGGGACGAGCGTATATTGGTAATTATGAGGAAAATGCTCATTCTGCTTCTACGGATGTGGTAGGGAAGCTTGGAAGGAAATTTAACTTACTAGAAAGGAAAAACCGGATTTCCCGGGATATACTGTGAGTTTTCCGGGAAACGGGAAGTTTGCTTTACCTACGGGATCTCGGGACGACGAGAAAATGCGATGCGCCGTGAATGTGGTCGTCACGCAGTACTTCCACGTATCAGCAAATATAGGCCAGCCCAGGTTGTTTACCAATTTGGCTGTATTTGCAGCGAGCGACGTGATTCCCTCCTTCCCTGATTCATTATTTGGAGAATTTTGTTTAAAAATTAAAGTTTATTGAAGAATACAACTGATATAAGAATTTTACATCACTAAACAATCTGAATGAAGATGCAACGGAGGGTGACTTTGCATGTGAAGGCGTCCAACTATGAAAAACCCCCGGAAAAAGGGACATGAAAGCAGTGACAGGACCGGGACTCGAACCTGAACTCATATTGTCTCTTTAGATGGCCGGTTTATTAATGAGGACGTTGGTCGTAGACGATGCCCAGGGGCGGATTTATAATTAGACGCAATAGGCGCTAGCTGAGGGCCTCATCGACATGGGGGCCTCAATAACACTGTTAAAACATTTTCAGCAATATTGCTCTAGTTTTTCGCTTCAAGAAATAATTTTATAATTTTTGAGTAAGTCTATGTATATATCTATGGAATATATTATATTTTTTATGCATCCATTTAAATGTCTGTCTATCATTCCTTGTAATTGATACGAATTCTATGATATTCTAATTCTATAACTCAGAACTTGCTTATTTATTCTTGCCATAGTTAAGGGACTGAGGTTTCTATGGGAGATATTCAAGCATTGCCTATTTCGGTCGGTATGACTGTTAATTGTTGCTTGTGCACAATTGTCGTTTTTGGCATCTATGTGCGGTTACACTCCATCCAATTATGGTAGGCAAGCTAGCAGTTTTATAATTAGGACCCCTTGATTTGTCTTACATCTATTCTACAAACTAAATACTAAGCTAGAATTAATCTAAATCTAACTATAAAATATTATTACAATTATATTTAGATTTAACGTATTTACAATGTGTATGTTTTACAATAATAACAACTTACAAAATGAATAACAATGTTTAAAAATAATGTTGAACAGTGAATTTTAATACAAAAGGTTAATTCCAAAATGAGGTAAACAATTTAAAACTATGCATGATTGGGATTTTTTT
>KZ308899.1:1759513-1783104 GCA_000376725.2 Ladona fulva | reverse complement strand
ATAATATTAATAACTTGTGAAGAGGAAACTGAAAATGTTGTATCATTTACAAGGTTAGGTAATAAGTTGCTAGTGAATTCTATTTCAGGATTGGGAGGATAATTAGAGGGATTGGACATTGATTTAGCGAGATACTTAATAAAGAGGTTACATTTAGCGAGGGGGTCAAAGTGGTATTGGTTGTTATGAAAAATAGGTTTATTTCTGGGTGCAGGTTTGGTGAGCTTTTTGGAGATTTTCCAAAGGTTAATAGGATTGCTAGTAAAGGACAAGTCTTCAAGGAACGATTCCCATTTTGAGTTACGAAATTGGTTAATTTTTATGGAAATATCCTTGCTAATTAACTTGAGCAAAGTTCTATCATGAGGGTTCTTGAATTGAATATATTGCCAGCATTGCCTATTTTGCGTGGGCTCTCGCATATATAGGCGGTAACTCGGGTGCAGGGTAGGTAGGCGGGGGTCAGAGCCAATCAGTGAACAGAACGGAGGCGCAGGTTCGGGATCTTAGGTTAGGGTGTATGTTGGGATCTCCAAGATTCAGAATCGGGAAATAGGTAAGGAGAAGGTGCAGAAAAAAAAAGATGACAGAGGTTAAGTCAAACAATGAAGCTTAATTGTGTGTTTAAATGTTCAAAACCGCCTGGTAATAAGAGGTGAAAATGTAGTGTGTTGTGGGAATGAATGTTTTTATTGTTTGTAATGGAGTGTTGTTTTTGTTTAGTGTAATGTGTTGGTTGTGGTGCCTGATTACCGATTGCTTTTCTTTTTATGCCTTTTATATGGTTGACATTTAAATTTATATAAGATGAGCTTGGGTTGTTTAATCCTTTTTTTACGTCTATAAACTTTTGGGTTATATGACCATAATTGTTGAAGTAATGGGTTTTCGATATTGTTGAGCTTTAAATTAATTTTTTCGATCATTTTCGCAACATGATTGCACACTGTTGTTAATTGATGGAATTTTTTGATCTCTTTTAATGAAACAAGTCGATTTGTGGTGGTCACTTGCCTGATACATCTATTATAAAAGACTTCAATTTTGTGGAGGTTGAATTTGTAAGTGTTGAAAGTAAGGATAGAGGCGTAGGTAAGATGCGGAAGAATGAAAGAGTTAATTAGACGGATTTTGGTATTAGTTGAGAGAGGGCTTTTCCTGTTGAGTAGAGGTAGCCGCATAGTCGGGCGAAACCTCTTCGCCTATATAGTCTCCCTAAACGGCTTGAGATAATGTTCTGGATAGATTGCTTGATTGGCGAAAGCATCCTACCGGGAATCGGAAGATTAATGTTTGAATACTGGTCTGCCAGACTTTTTTCATGTCCGTTTTTCTTGGGACGGTATGAGGATTTTTTATTAAAAGGAATTTTATAACCTTACAAAAACTTAAATTTAGTCTTCCATTCGAATTACCGAATCGTGCTTTCTCGGAATTCAGTTTTAAATATGTCGGGGAAGCTTTAAAGGAGTGGATTTTGAGCCGGTGGATGGAAGAGCATTCGTTTAGTCGACTAAAAGTGTAAAATTTTGAGGAAGATGTCCCCTCAATCACATATGCAGGCCTACACTTACGAACGTGCGTAGGAGTGGTTGTCGAAATATCTGTTCTATCTACATTACACTGATCGTTCGTTTGAGTTCTGCGTTTTCTGGTCCTCTTTAAAAAATGCGTCTTTATTTCATTTCCGTGCTGTCAGATTTCAACGCCCTCTCAATTTTATTGGCGGCTTTTTATGCTCACTGTCGCCTTTCATTTAATTTCCTCATCGATCCTCAATTATTCCCTAAAATTGCGTCATGCACGTGTGTATCCTAACAATTCTTCCCCTCTCCCGATCCGTGCATTCGCGCGTTAAATGGACTTGAGGGTCTTCCTGATTGCTGTAACCTGAACGCCCATCCTAATTTCCAATATAACCGTAGCAGTGCGTTTCGAGACGGATCGAGTTCCCTCCCAAAATCTTATACGAAATTTATTCCTCTAAAATGGCCGATGATTTCTCTTTGGCGATCAGAGATTTTCCTTATTTAAGTTGCAATGCTTTAGCACTTTTGTGAAGGGGTTATAAGATGGGATATCTATATCTATACCCTGCAAGCCGATTTTCGGCGTGTGGCAAGGGGTGCATGCACCATGACTCTTATTTCCTAATAGTTTATTTTCACGTATTGTTCGTGGACAAAATGAATTTTCTC
This sequence comes from Ladona fulva, assembly GCA_000376725.2. NCBI lineage: Eukaryota > Metazoa > Arthropoda > Insecta > Odonata > Libellulidae > Ladona > Ladona fulva. The sequence continues at coordinate 1,780,906 of KZ308899.1, read as the reverse complement.
AAGGAGAAACGGACATGAAAAAAGTCTGACGGAACCAGGACTTGAACCCGGGTCTTCCAATTGCCGGTTGCTCTATCTATTGAGCTATTCCACCAGAACATTTCGCCATGCCGTTTGGGAAGCTTTGTAGGTATTGGGCGCGTGAGTTCGTTCGTTCACAGCCTCTCAGAGGCACCGACCATACAAAGAGATGGAAGGAGAACCCCCTTAAGGATAACAAATGAATGAATGAATGAACAAAAATGAAATTTTCAATCGATTTGTTCCAGAATCTATTATCTGACTTTTCTCACAAAATTAGAACGTGGTATGTAACAGGGAGGTCACATTATATTGGCTACATCTTCTATAAAAGTACCTCCTCTGAACATATTTGGTAAATTTATCCTTTTTTTAAACCTTCTATATTCTAGAGATTATCCCGCGTCCTGAAGCATTTGGGTAACGCTCACTGATTGGTCGTAACAATTTTTTACGAAAAGTATCGCCTTTCGCTGCACTTTTTCTAATTCTCGGTTACAGCACTTTTCTGCAGTATCCCATACACCACACGCATATTCCAGGTGAGGCCTGAGCAACTGAACGTAGCATCGCTCATGGACTTTTTCTTCGCCCCTACCGACTATTCTCTTCATGAATCCGAGTTGATGGGTCATCCTAGATCTAAGAGCGTCTGGTAGGAGTTGTGAATAATAATAACTCTATTACATTTTTATTGACTAAATCGTCATTTCATCTATTAAATTTTTATTTCAATGGTATGGTATGGTCCACGTACCATTATTGTAATTAAAACGAAACAATGAACCCTAATGAGAATCAAGGCTGCCTCAAAATTCAAAAGCAGAAAAATAATTTCATATCCTCCCTGTCCATAAAGTGATCAACGTTGGCCACTGTAACAATGTAATGGAATTTAAATGGAATTTTCAAAAGTTAAAAAACTGAAAACAGAGAAGTAAATAAATAAGTGAACAGAAAGAAACAAAAATGTAATGAAAGAATAAACATTAAATGGAGGTATAAAATGAGGAACGATATCGCCAATTTAGAAATTGAATTGTGCGTTGATTTATGTGAGATATATTGTTGTGCAAGTGACGAATGAATTATAGCTTCAACAACCGCGCAACAATGAGTTGTAACTTAATAGTTGAGTGAAATTGAGACTATTATGTCTTTATTCCATTTCATCCACCGTCATTATGAAATAGATATAATTAGTACTCGATAATTAAAGGTAATTTCCATAATTATGTAGCTAATACGGTATCAACATAGGTCAGTAACATCAATATGTTTATTTGGAAAGCGTCGTTAACCTTGGTTTTTCCCTTTCGGAGGCGTACCTCCTAACCTTTCTCGAATCATCCATTGTTATCTCTTCACTTGCCGTACCAGCAATTTCATCTTACGGTGTGCATTTAAATTGGCCATTATTTGATAATGACTCGAGCATTATTGGACCCCACCATTGAAAGGGAGACGATATTGCAGAAATAGTTCGTCGAGGACGCATAACGATCCTACTTGTGAAAAAAGATGCGAGTCTATTAGCGTAATAGACGCGGCGGCGCAGTTGATTGGAAGCATTTCTCCATTTACTCGCATCATTTTTTCTTCTGCTTAAATGAGTCTGCCATTGCTTAACAACTCTCGCGTTTGCTGATCTGCGGTGATCTTTTAATGTTAATCTGCACGCAAGGTCGCTCTACGGCGCACATCCAGCGCTTTATCTTAATAAACGACTCGATTTGAGGAGTTTCGGTGTCTCCAATCGCTAGTTCTAATACCCAAACGCACCGATTCCCATGTTTTCGCCACAGAAATCCTCTGTTTTTGAGCCGAATGTTGGAATATTATTCACGGATTCGCGATAATGCCATAGTTTTACTCAAAACACTATTGGTTTTGGTGTAACAGAGTTAAAATACGTAGCAACCTCTTTCAAAGCCGATAACAAGCGCCAAGGAGAGGCCTAGCATTACCATTAAGCAGTTAAAGAAGGCAGCCGCGAGCAACAAATGTTAACTTCTGTGGGAGCTTCAACCCATTCCTTTAAAATAATGTGTCGGCGCCGACAACCAGGAAGCTTTCTTTGCGTTCGAACCATTATGAATGAGCCAAACCACTTCCTCAAACGGGTAACTTCTTCGTTCTCCAGGAAGTTGTTTTACCTCTCGGAAAGCGTGTGGTAATTTGCGATTTTAGGATGGCAATCGTTGTTACTTAAAGTTCATCCTCATTCTAGAGATTCGTCGTTATCATTGGAACTATCACAAACCTAAATAGTATTTCCAAACGTACGTAATGCTATAAATATTGCACGAACGGAAAAAGGGAATTAACATTTATCTAAAGGGAGGTAACGGGTGTAGACATAATCTGAACAAGCAATTTTTTCGTCTAATACCCTCGTAGCGCAAATTTTGGGATGTTTCAATGAAATTATCTTCTTGCCAAACTCTCTCATTTTACGGCAATTTCTACAATTATCAGGGACATCGTACCGTATAATATATTTACATCTTCCCGAATAGTGTTTCCTAGGCCTTATTAATGATGATGATATTTTTATCCTGATTTCCCGTGTGAGAACATTATTAATAGGTCGGGCGTTTCATAGAAGTCATTCTTTACAAAGCCTTGCCCTACGTTGCATCTTCCCGATGCAAGTTTCATCCGCAGAATCCCATACATTCGTCGCATTAATATAGTACGGAGTTGTCAGTTATTTTTCGATCCTTCCAAAAATTATTTCGACGGATTTGTGGTTTATGCTGAACTCTAGAAACATGTGATATTTAAATCTTACGAAAGGAAGTGCAGTTTTATTTGTTTGAGTATATAGAATTGTGAGGTATTATATATTAAATTGATTAGTCAGCCTCAAATATCCTTATTGCTTTGCTTTTCTCAAAATAGCATTTTTTCAAAAAATCTCAATGGAGTCACATTACCGTAAAATTCATTTCACTGATTGATTTAAAAATTTCTCATTATAAAAGACTTTGCTGGAACGAAGTATTAACAATTTTCATTAAATAATGCACATCAATAAATAAAAGGGGAAATTATGAAAAAAAAAGAAAAACGGCAATTTTACCAAAATACCAGTTCCATTTTAAATTGAAATTTATAATTTAATATGATTAAATATTACTTACTATATCAGCGAAATAAAATATAAAAGTGAACATTCCGTCAAGAAGCACGAAAAAAACGGGCCGTTATTTTCGTTCTACTGATAAAGTGCCGACCAAATACAAAAAAAATATTTGCATGGTTGAACGTAGAATGAAACATTCTAAAATTTGGTGGAACTTGTTTTTCTTTGAGATCGCTGCTTTAGTTTTTAGTCTACGTAAGTATTCATAATAAAAACCCGGGAGTGATTTTACTCTTAAGAAACGTGCTAAATTGAAGGCCAAAACATCCAACTTTTCATAAAATTTCACTCGTCTTTTCGACGAATGCTTCAGTAACTCCTCGATACCGATTTCGTCTTCCGCAAATGCACTTTCTCTGAATTTATAAAGCAATCGCAGTCTTATCTCCTTTCAAGGATTCGTAACCTGCGTAGCATTTTTAACAAATCGCATCGCCTTGCGCTGCACTTTCTCGAGTTCGCGAACATACGTTTCATCCGCTGGTTGTCCATATACTCGCCGCGTATTTCAGATGGGGCCTGACTAAGGTGAAATAACATCGTTCTCTAACTTTTCCATCGCATCTACCTACAATGTGCGTTATAACACAAAGCACTTCAGATCTTTACCGCAGATTTTTTGAATATGTGTGCTGTGTTTAAGTTATTTGCAAGGGCGATACGGAGACATTCAACTGAGTCGTCTACCTTCATATTAATTTGTTATATTTATTTATATTCAATTATAGCATTTGTTAGACAAAACAGCCTTTCTGATTTTTCACCCTTAATCCTCGATTCTTGTTCAGAAACACAAGTTGGATTCACTAGAAATATTCCAGATACTAGACGCTCTCTATTTTTCCCGTTCTCTTACCAAAGAATTCCTTTTCACCGAGAATCTTCCTAGATTGTAAACTTGTCTTTTTCCTTTGTTACCGTCTCCATCTCTTAATTAAATAATGACCCAGTATGAATAAACATATACCAATTCGGCCTCGACTTTGTGGTAGTTCTCCCTTATAAATAATAAGTGACCCTAAGGGTCGAAACCATGGTCGTCCAATAAAATATCATTGTGGTAACGGTAGAAGTGTTCTATTTTTATTATTTATAACATTTTCTCCCCTCTCTCCCTACTTTGTTTAGTGTATAAGCTTTTAACTTAGACTTCCTGTACCTGATGACTATTTGAGCCAACACCTAAGCCGCGTTCGTTGTAATAACCTATAGACAGCATATCGTATTATTTTTTGAGACGTTTTTCTTCTAATATGACGTTTTACCAAATTTCGCTTAAAATGATCAAATTTTCGTGGCGATAAATAGAGAGTAGAGATTAATAAAGGAGTTTCCAGGATGAATTCAGCGTAACTCAAACCTCAGCAGCTTTCATATCACCACAGCCATTTACAGGACTGAGACAGTAGTAAATGAAAGATACGCTCTCTATATCTTGTATCGAGAGACAAATGAAGAATATTGCATTGAGGGTGGCCTCTTATTGAAACGATGGGAACACAAATTTGCGTGATGAGGCGCCTTTTCAATGCGGAGACGCCGTCGCTAGGGAAAACAAGAAAAGCGTCGCTAAGGTGAAAAATGGCGTGGAAAGGGGAGAGTTGGTAATTGAAGGAGAGTTCTTATGAAGGCAAAAAGTGGGAGAAGAGCGAGTTTTTGGCGAAACCGTGGACAATGGGAGATGAATGGATGGGATCGAGTAGCACTCACACAGGGGAGAGTTACCATTAAATCGGAGATGGCGTTTATTTCGTACTGCGCATGCGCGACTTATCACGAAGGAAGTATTACGAGGAATTAGAGACTGCGCAGGAAATACTGAAATACTTTTGGTATACGCCGGTGCACATTTTTGTCTTTGAATAGAAAATTTCTTTGAAAGTAATCTAAAATCGACCCATTATCGAAATATTTTCGATCAAAATTGGCATAAAACTTATCTTTTCTGCTCAAATTGATATGATCTCAATATGATATGATAAAGTTTGTTTGAATGAGTAATGCCGATCATCCAAGAGCGGAAAGCGCATCTGGCCTATTCTCTAGTGTTGAATCATGAAAATAGATTACAAACATGAAGTGTTTTATTTACTTTTAACACAACCTTATACTTTTAATGTAGCTTTTGATACATCCTGAACTTAACAAATATTGTAAATCATACAATTCAAATATATATGTTTAAAATGCTAGATTACATCTCATTTAGCTTATATTACTTAAAACTCTGCATTTAAAAAGAGTCCGCTAGTAGTGATCGATGTAAACTATCGGAAGCCTGTCATCGACTTACACTAGCTATACGCAGAAAACTGAAATTCAGAGCAACATTTCGATGGTTTTACTTATATTCGATATCAAACTATACATGAATTTATTAGATGTGTACTTTCTGGTTAAGCTAAATAAATGACAATAGATGTTTAGCCAGAAATTCCTTAAGAGATACATTTTATACCCTATGTACATAGAACGTCTTCAAATTCAACGTTTTATATAGACATTTGAGTGATAGAATTTGACCAAGAAATTCTTTTTACTGAACGGATAAGGCTCTTAGTTCACTCATTTTATTACTCGCTAATCCCAGTTCAACTAAAATATGCAGCTAATGAAGTGGGGGGGGGGGGCATACTCTCCACTGGGTACGTCAGTGAACGATTGGCTTCAAAGTTATAATATTAGCAAGATCAAAGAATGTCCTATACCTGAGAGTGCAGCAAATACTTTTAACTGAATTTCAATTAATTGATTAAATATGTTGTATTTAGTGTATAATTGTAAGTAAAATATTATAGGTTAACGCGCAGAAAATTTTCCTATTGTATAAAAGAAAAAATTTACTGAATCGAAGAAAAGTAATTTAGTATTGATGATTTCATCACACATCAAGAGCTATCTTATGGCACATCGATGCTCGGTTTTGAGACCACTGCTTTATGCATGGTTTTATATTCTAAATCCCTTTGCCCCAATTATTACTTAATGAAGAAATTCCTCGTGATTTTTATTAACTGCTGCTGCTTCTGAGACGGATAAATATTCTGCGTGCAAAGTACTTTAAAGGAGTATACGTCTCTCGAGTTATCTCTCGGTGCTCTGTTTCCATTGGACACACTTCCTGTGCGTTTCCATTAATCTTTCCAACGCCTTCCATTTGTGGACCTCCCGCGGTCATCGCCTCAGTGCTGCCACCACTCGGAGTGGATCCACTTTTATAATTCACCAGGATGTCTCCGAGAGCGCGCTATTTGTACGGTGAATGAGAAGAAAAACAAAAAAGGGAATCGAAGGAAGAGTCCCGTGTCAAAGAGAGTGGACACACGTGTGAAATATTGTCTTTTAGTATAGAGGCATTAGTACNTATCACGTAAAACAAAATAAATCATAAAGAGTTCAAAAACATCCAGATTTTTACAATAAAATTAAATTAAAAAAAGAAAGTTTACAAATTATCATTGAGATATTCGTGGTATATATAATAGGCCTTTTGTGTGTTCATCCAGTTTTTTTTTTTGGGGGGGGGGGCGAAGTTAAGCGTTGTAATCAATTACAGGTTGTTATACGAAATTATTGGCTTTCATCGTAAGAAGGTATTACCAGAAAAGGAATGTTTCTTACCTTTCCAAACGTGTATTGATAAACCCTCGAGAATTTAGTTCTGAAGGAAGTGCTTCTAGAATATAAGGCCCGTCAGCAATGCGAATGAGCGCTTCTGAATAAGTCAAGAGCAGAACTGTTGATGGCCAGAGCGAGCATAAGCTGTCCACTTGTCCTCTGACAAAACGCTATTTTCTTATTTTTTCGAGGGAAGTCCTTATATCTTTCAAGGTCATTCTGCATGTCATTTTATAGTAGTAGTAGTATTGTTAAAAGTGCTTCGACAGCATAGGTCATTTCGCACGTAGGCTCCCACCGGGAATCGAACCCGGGATCGCTTTCACCGAAGTCGAACGCGTAGCCCACTTGGCTATCCGGGAGCCCTGCATGTCATTTTATTAACCAATACAGAGTTCCCTTGTAGGCCTCAAACTCCAGAGGATTACTAGGGTGTGATTTCTAGAGTTAATTGGAAGAAAGAGGAATTATTATTATTACACTTTCTGCAGCTAAATGTCTTGATCTACAACGTCAAACGCTTTCGCCAAATCGATCACCACTGACCCGTATTCCGTCTGACGCGATTATCACTTTTTAAATTAAATAATAAAATCAAAAAGATACTTTTCCTATTATATTATCTCACGTATATTATCTCTTCGTTTCTACGACCATAACTAGGTAAATGGGATCTTTTTCATTTCTTTTTGAGTACAGGGTGTAGAAAACGTACCTTTAATTAAATTTTGTCTTAGTCTATAATTCATGGCTGTGATGTATACCATAGCGGTATTTTTGGTGATCCTTAATGTCATTCCCTCCGCATTGAATGCTGTGAAAAGTGCTATTCTTAGAGACATCACGCTATACTTGGACGAACTTCCACTCCTCGAAGTCCTTTGGCTCAGTGAGAAGAGAGGGTGTAAACTGCCGCACTCCTTATCTCGCCTTGTCGGTTCTACCTTTTGGTATCAAAAAGTTGCGGGGTTGAGGGTCATGTAGTCTTCAGAATACATTTCAGATAGATGAGGCGAGTACTTACTATTCGTTGTACTAAAACATATAAAATAAATTAAGTTACAAGGAGCTTCGGCATCTACAGTGTAGTGTAAAGAAACAATCTTCTGCCTCTGCTGTGTATTGCGGGACTACTGACAACGATTTCCAGGCAATTTCAAAACCCCAAGTGCATAAGAACCCGAAAAATGCTCGCGGAAGCACTAAATACAATTGTTAGGAATTTAATTCATATTATCAATGATATTTTGAAAAGAATTTGCATAGCTCCTAATGAAATACTGTTGGAAAATGGGCTTCCGGATAGCCAAGTGGGCAACGCGTTGGACTGTGGTGAAAGTGGTCTCGGGTTCGATTCCCGTTGGGGACTGACGTGCGAAACGTTTTATTATTATAAATAATGTAACGTTTTATTAGCTCTGGGGGAGATGCTCATTAGAACTGGAACATAAGTACTCTTAAAAACAGATACAATAGAACAAAATAAAAAAAGACTACAAAACATGTTTCAAATTTTACAAAGTACATGAAGAAAACAAAACAAGATTAATCATCATATATACATAAAGCATATGTCTGTCCGTCCCTCTATTTATCTCAGAAACGGCTTGACTTAAAGATCTGAAACAAACTGCATTGTGTTTCTACGATACTGAAACACGCAGAAAAACTATTTTCATCTCTGTAAAGGACCGGGTTCGAACCCAGGAGCAGAAAATAAGTTTCCATAAGAGATGTACGTAAATTATGTTTTCATGACTTCCAGAGGTCGTTATTTTATAAAATTAAATTAGAAACAATGGTCCTACGAAATTGAGACAAGTGCCAAAAGAAAGGAAAATGATCATAGAATCTTATTTTAGTAGTGAATCATTCATAAAAGTTCGAAATTGCGAGAACTTTGAATAAACAACCCATCCCTATGACGACTAAGGCCATTGTTGAATGTTGATTTCATGAATTATCCCATATAGGTGCACGGGGATAATCAGTTCTTATAATTTTTATAATAAATTTACGTTAGGTAGGCTTTCATGACTTGAAAACAGTAGAATAAATATTATAAATAATTTATATGATAAGGAATATAATGAGCTATTATGATATTACGGCAGAATTTATTTTAAAACTAAATTAAGTCCCGTCATGCTTGACGGGGGCGTTTACTAGCAAGTAATAAGAAGATGATTAAATAGTCTGTCTTTAAAAGATCTTAAAGAGGTAGAGTTCTTAATTCTATTTGGTAAAGAGTTCCAGAATTGGGATGCTGTTATTAAATAGTTAAAATGAGAGTTGGTCTGAGGAATATAGTGAAAGAGGAAATATGGCCGGATCGAGTGTTAACAGAAGAAATTAAACCTTGAAAGGTAAAGAGATCCAAAATATATTGTGGCCGTGAATTCCAAAATAATAAATACAGGTACGAACCAAGCATATATTTCCTTCTCACGTCTGGTTTTAACCACATTATTCCCTGGCGAAAAGAAGATATGCGAAGGTCTCTTCGAAGATTGGAAATAAACCTAATACAAGTATTTAAAAGTCGAAGTAACTTGAGTTAATTTCCACAGGTGCACACCACATCACTGTACACAAGGGAACAATAATCAAACACTGGAAAAAACAAGAGGGCAAACAAGCATTTTACGTGTAATTTGTGGAAGATTATTTCGTTGCAGCTTAATCTGGTATAATATTTTATTGACTCTATTTGAGATTTCAGATATCTGTGAGTTCCACGAAAGAGTACTTGTTAAGGAATTCCCAAGATTGCGTACTGAGCTACTAAAAGGAATGGTGCATCCGTCGACAGTAATTTTGGAATGTTATGACCTTAGCCGTCGACGCACTTTTAACAATACTACTACTACTATTTGAAAATTCCAGAAAATCCGCCAATTTTCATTCTTAAACCTGATAATCCCTCAGATGGGCTACTTCTGATCTTCCAAGCCGTTCTAGGTTAGAGGGTCATTTGTAGAGCCTTACGTTAGACATGCACGTAATGCCAATTTTCATCGTCTGCTGATGTTAATTCTTTTGTAGAATAGTAAACAGTTACTTCACAAACAACCAAATATAAACCCTTTTCGAAAATACATCGGATAAATATTCTTTGTGTAAAATATCAATCAAGTAAAACATCCCTTGAGTGAAGCGACTCTTTGTTGAAATATCCCAGCGTGCAAAGTCTTGGGCGTAATGTTGCTTGTTGAAATTCATTAGAATTTTATCATTAGAATTTTCCATGAAGGAAGCTGGGTGAAACATTCCAACATCCAACATCGTCACATTAATTCCACTCTTCTTTTGGTTATTAAGATGTTGTGTAGATTGAGGCGGGTTGAGATTGAAATGCCTATTTATTTTACATGCTATTTTGAATTAGAAATACGTAACAGAAAACGCTAGATAGAATTCGAGAAGTACGTGAAACAAAATAGAATCTCTAAAAGGAGGCATAAAAGTCGCAATGTCTAGTGCTATATTTGGTGACTATGGTGATCTTTAAATCTCCGAGAATAACAACAGAAATATAAAAATTCCAATACGTAAGCGAATGAATAAAACACACAGAGAAGAACTCTGCCGCATTGCCTGCATCTTGAAACTTGCGGTCTCAGGTGTTCTGCAGATGAATCCCACTCGGCAGCCTCCGGCGACGCCTTGACCTTGTGTGCAACATCTCTCAGCCTCACGTCAAGCAGAAAAAGGAAAGAGGGGGTGGGATGCTCTACACAGTGATCGTACAAAACACAAAGCACTTTGAAGCGAAATCTATAAATTTATTCCTCGCTTATCAACTATTTCTTCTTATTCAACTTTCTTAGCCAACGTTACGTACTTCATTCGATTTGTTCTCCATGTGCCCATGTCTTTGTTAGTGTGATATTGGGCTACTACTTTAATGGTGGATTGACCATCCTATATAGTTGTAGAAAGAGTTTTAGCCTGAGTGCATTCTTAATTCTTTCGTAGACTCTCTCTTTCCGCTTTCATAACGTCTTCATAGATATAATTTACTCTGCGACTATATTGATACAATTCCTTAATATAGCCTATCTTCAGCGAATTTTTCTTTCTTTTTTGCATTCTAATAAATCTATCCTATGATTTACATCACACATGACCTTATCATATCAGCCATTCTTTTGAAAATACCAGCTGTTTCAATTGGAAGTCATCATAACTTGTACTATGTAGGTATTTATTGTATTGTAAGAACTGCAGCGAATAGTTTACCCCTATATTTTTCTCAGTGTTATGAATTATTTTTGTGTTTTAGAGGAAGTTTTATTCGACCAATCTTCATGTGAATTTTATCCAGCTAAGGTCTTTCCTTCGTCAAATTTAAGTTGCAAAGATTTTTTCCGAAGCGGATATCTCTCATAAATAATAGACTGTAATGATATTTTACATCTGCATTGTATTTAGAGGTTATTGTAACGTGAAGTTTTAATTGATATTTCGTTATATTAGGTAATTATCTAGATGTAATGGTCCCTATGAAATCGAATCTGGGTTGATTTGTAAATCAACGGAAGTGGGGTTACAATGGAGAAAGATGGAATGTGATATATTGACTCAGTAGTTACTTTACTGCCATCCAGGAAATAGAACTGCTTTTTCGTCAAAGAGAAAGTTAAAGGAGAAAGTTTTGCGGGTTTTCATCCATCGAGGGACGAAAAACACCGTCGCCCGTTCCACATTCCAGCAACTCATTGTGTCCCCCACAGTCCAGTCCTCGGATCGGAATTTTTCAAAGCTCCGTTGGCAGGAAGAATGAAGAGAAAGATGAGTTCGGAGGCTCAAGTTGGCAAGAAAGATCGGTCCCTTTGTTCCAGAAGGGGAGACAAAAACGGAGGAGACGCCGATCGGAAAAAAATCCCATTCGGACACGGATCCCTCTCCTCTGTAATGTGAGCGCATTCACGAGTGACCCTGCGATATATCCTCACTTCTCCACTCATTACTTGCAGTCTTGTGGCTTCCGAAGGAACAATGCCCCTGTTTCACGCCCCTCGCACTACTTAGAGTACGTTTTTTATCGCATCCTTTGTCATCTCTCCCTCAGAAGAGGAAAGGCATGCCGAGATTAGTCATTCTTTTTCTTCGTATGAGCTAGTTTCCCGATTTATGGACGGAAGGAGTGAGACGAGCGATTTTCTTTGTAGATTGTGATAATTTTGGAATAGCCACTCTCTGCGCATGTCTCAAATGCGTGGCGTTTGATGTTGCGATTACTCGCAATCCTAATTGTTGGCTTTCTCTATCATCGAATATCTGCTTCGATTGTTATTTATATTATGAATCGCGTTACGAAAGGACTAATCATCTGTAATTGTCTTCAGTAGGCTATCGTTCCGCAAAGAACACTCCATCAGATGCTCTCGTCTTTCCACCAAAGATTGTCATTTATATTTCTCTTCTTTACTAATCAAAGGAATTATCGATTCGTTTTTGTCTCTCTCTTATTTTCATCGTTCTTCTTTTCTAACTTCATTACTTTGAACCATACTTTCTCTGCCGCTGTTGCAGTCAACACGTTACAGAAATACAAGAAATCTCTCTCTACATCGGCTTTATAAAAAGTTGCTATATATCCTAAACAAGCCGAACTTGCCGTTAATTCTCTTCGGTGAAATAAACATTGATACATACAATACTAAGTGTGGGCCTACGGATAGTAATGTGAGTAACGCGTTCGACCTTAAGTGAAAGCAGTTCTTGGTTTAATTCCCGATAGTGGGTCACGTGAGAACTGATCTTAGCTGTCGACCCACTTACATCAAAATAAATTAAGAATACTTTATGCGGCATACTTTCAAGAAAACGTTAGATGATAACTAATTAGTAACCCAAGCGCTGAGAAAACGACGAAATTTTTTATCCATATTGAATTTTTGCTAAAATCTCCGTAAGTCCCAAAAAATTCTTCCTTTTCTGGGCCTGTGTTATTGAAAATCTTATTTTCTCGTGATATTTGATCGTGAAAATCAACAAATATTCTTCTACCCTGCAATACGCAAAATTGAGCTGATTAAGGAACAGTCCTAATTAGTCGTAAATTTGACTCCGCGATTTGCCATCGGAAACATCGTAAATGCTAAAATTTCCTCCTCTTCATATAGTCTATCATTAATTATTTCTCCCGCATTAAATCCCCAATGCATTCTAATGGGGAAATCCATGGGCTCGAAATTATCAATTGCTCGGCCGTAATGAAGACAGCTTGTTTATCACCTGAATATTTCACAAATTTTCGTATATTTTATTAGAATTATCTCAATTTTGTGTAGGATTCAATATCCTACGACCATATTAAGAATCTTTATTTCTTTTGGTGCATTTCTCGATTTCGTACAATCTTTCTTTCTTATTTAATTTTACGAAAGAAGTAAAGCCTGCAAACGATAAATTTGAGCTTTACATGTATTTCGCGAGGGAATGCTTTTACATTTCAGGAGTCGATTCGGGACCTTTAGAGAAATAAAAATGTTCATGTATTATCTGCGTAGGGAGAACTTTGAGCTATCTCTGAAGTAAGCAAGTTGTGCAAATTTTCACTCTTAAGTTTTAAAGGAAAATACACGCGCACACACTCACACACGTACAACTCTCCTCTTTACTTATGAGAATTATTGATATAAAACGTAATTATTAACGGTAGACTGTTCTCCTCCGCTATTCTACTTAGGTGTTTCTCTCTTGGTAATTCTATCATCGGTGTTCTCGCAATAATTCTCGTTCATTCTTTAATACTATTTTGCCAATCAGCAGTGTTTATATCTACGTTTACATAAATACCCTGCAAGCCGCCTTTCGGCAAGGGGGTTTAATGAAGCCAGAGTAGATAGTATCAAGTTACGTTGTTGGGCTTGCGCTGAGAATAATTGGTAGCGCATTCTCCTTTGATAGAAGTGATCCCCGATCACCGGGGATCCCAATTTCCTAGATGCTGGTTGGCTGTTCGCAGGTCATCCCATATCATCAGTGCAAAAACGAAATTCATTATTAAGCAGCATCATCATCATCATCATAGTCATAATCCTAACCGTGAAAATAACGCGAATCATAATGCTAAGAAATAAAGTACATAGTAAGAACACTTGAGTTGTTATTGCGAATTTGATCTTCGGCCTATTGATGGTCTCAAGTTACATCTCAATGTCGAAATTGACTGTAAAAGAATCTTTAAATAAAGGAAAATTGTCTAATCAGTCCTTGTTTCTGAAAACAAGCGTCTTCTTCCTAAGGAGTTGAACTGCATTTCTCGAAGCAATCAAATGCTTTGTATTCTCAAAAAAAAAAATGAAATATGTATTACTTCAAACAACATGCTCTTTTGGAAGTAAACCAAGTTTTGGAGAAGTAATCTTCCTTTTGAACTTTTGCATCACGGATTATGAAAGCTATTCGATCAAAAATGTATTTTTATAAATCATATAGCTTATTAATAAGGTAATTATCCTCAACGAAAGTTATAAATTGAGCGTAAGACATTTTCAGCTTATTTTACATTACCCCTTTTTTTAATCTCTCTTTGCTTTCCGATATCCATATACTGATTAATCAATATGTACTGAGTCAGTTTCCTCCCTTCATAATGTCCGAAGCAATTTCTTTATTCACAATTACTAAAAGGAAATTTAAGAGCTTCGAATGAAATGTAGAGACGGAAAGTATGACCGGCTTCGTTGGCATAGTGATTAGCGTGCGAGTGCTTCAACTATAAGGTCCCGGGTACTGGTCCTGGCTAGTTGGATATATCCGGTTTGAGAATGGTTGTTTGTGTTTGTAAAGAATAATTGTTAAAATGTATATATTGGGTTTTTCTGTTTCTAGTAGAAAAATAATTAAATAGGCGGAATAAAGTCTAAATTTCATGAGAAGTGAGACACGGAAATGGTCTGTATACAGAATCTCTGTGACTTTTTGAGAGGTATGAAAAGACACATAAGGCTTAAGACTTTGATGATGTAGAAGATAACTGGAACAGGCAAATCAATACCCGTATGAGGAGGAGTAACTGCATGTTGGAACGATTTGGAAATTTAATTGTAATATTCATCAAAATCGAGACATACATATTGGTAATATTTTATCGGTTAGTTAGATTTATTTCCTATGATCTGCGAAATCATTAAAGGTTGTTCATGAATCAAGAAACTACTAGATTATTCATCTTCTGGTTCTTTTCATTGTTAAAGAGAACGTTGATATTTATTGGATTTCCTATCCAAATTGTCGGACAGATCTCGTGTAATATACTTACAAATGGCTTTCTGTCTTCTGCAGCAAAAGTTCACCTGATCCATGATTTCACTCGTTAATATTTAGATATTTGGATTTGGGGATTAGAATCAATTATTCAACCAGCTGCCGTTCGGAATTTTGTGGAAGTGCTTTTTCATTCAACGCTATATAAATTGTAAATGTAATGCATAATTTCGGTGCATCGAACAGTTTTGTTTCGAAATCTCTGATCTAATCCTAATGAGTATGAGTTTTCACTTTTTTAGGGTACTTTGACGTTTCCAACACTTAATACGTCTTAAAAACTTTATTAAATACATTAATTAAAACGCAAATTCTACGTTAAATCGAGTGAATTGGTGCTGGAAGGCAGATGGGGATTACTTCATCGGAAGAATAGGGAAATATTAGGGAGAAAAATAAGTCAGTATAACTGATCTCGCTTTTATATTAATTCAATGTTTTGTATACAAAATCTGAAAATTATGGAGTCATATCCGTCCATCACTTGCGGTTGAATGTACTGTGCGACTGTTTTTCGGATATTCTATTTAGTTTATAGACAAATACATATCTTTACCAATACCTCTAAACATCTTTTAGAACAATTTTGTGTATTGGTTTCGTCCCAAGTGTATGGATTTGCAAAACTTCGCGCGCAAATTACGAGCGATCAGCTGTATGAGCTGGACAGGAAACCTCGAAGAGCCTCCTTGGCACGTGACCTATGACGTTTGGCGTCCTTCCCTCGAAAGTTCAATAAATACACTGTTTTTCGTAACTTCCACAAATTATTTTATTGTACCACCGGTTTCGGCCTGAGCTCGGTCATCCTCAGGACCTGTTTATGTATTTATTGAACTTTATCATGGCCTTCCACGACGTCAGGCCAACTCATATTGATCCTTCCCTCCATTTGTGAATTGTAGGAGAAAGGAAATTCTTTTGTTATTTGCTTTTCAGCACTTGTTCTATCAACGGCTGTCTCATTATGAACTGCAATGTTAGACCAGCCATCGCCTAAGGTTTCTAAGGCTAGTAGATTGTCACGAGGGTTTGTGGTTAGGCCAACTTGTATTACATATTGTAACTTGTATACATTGTTTTAATTGCTCTGTCAATCTTGATGTTGTAATAAATATTTCTTGTTTGAAGGTATTAACTTTTTCTTCTTTCAAACAAAACAGCGTATGGTAGTCAACGTTCCGTGGCAGATAATTCGATGAGTGTCCAAAACCGGAATCGTTGCTACCTAAATAATTATGCGTAAATAACATTGCAGTACACAATCATGTCTGTCGCTGTCGTCATTACGAAGGCTGATTGGATCCTCAACCCCTCCGTCGTCAGCCATTATGCAATAGCTTTGAATAGTGTATGTGGCTTACGAGGCAAGATGAGGAATAAGGTAGTTTTTATGTACTTGCTTTCTTCATTGGGTCAGTGTGCTTCAAATTGATAAAGTCCACCCAAGTGCAACACTATGGACCAATGGATAACATTTCTGAAAGTATTCAATGGTGATGAACTTCATGATTATGTCAGCATAAGTCTTACCACACTATACATTATTTTAACATGAGTGAAAAGGAGACATAATTGAAAGATAGTTTTCCTCTTTCCAGTGGTAAATAAAAAATAATGTAAAATATTAAATTCCTATGGATAAGGGAGCAGGAAGAAAACAGGAAATATAATGTTTCCTCTCCAAAGAAAGGAAAAATTCTTTAGCGATATTTTTCTTCGGAATACTTCAGTTTTGCATTGGTTTTGACGCGTTCGTCTGCATACGTTTTTTCCACCATTATTGGTTGTCACTGAAATTTTGTTCGCGGTAACATTAAAGTTTAGGTAAAGGAGTGGAGTGTGTACTACTTTTCATCTGTAGCAAATCTGTAGCATCTGAGTCAATCTACTTTTCATCTGTAGCAAAAGAAAAGCCGTAATGACAGCTATCGAAATGAGAACAACAGGAACTAATTACGAGCTAAATGGCGTATTTACGACTGCCAAACAAAAATTATTACAAAAATGAGACGAATCTCAACGCAGATTTAAGTTTTTCCGCTTCTTTAGAAGATTATTACGATTTTTGGAGATTTCTCATTGCATGGTGTTGCAGTTTTTGCTCTACATGAGACCTTATTAATAATATTTATTTTTAATTTTGCAATTTGGCCTACTGTCCAGGCGGCAGCAATCAATACCTAATCTTTCTTTATTAGCATATGCCCAAGGTTCTTCATGCACTTTCCTTCAATGTACTCTCTTCAATATCTTAAATTTTGGATCCACTTTCACACACCACTCGGTCTCAGAATTATTTTTTTTTAATTTTAATATCTTAAAGATTTGCTCCACATTCGTCGCAAATGCTCAACTACTAGATATGTTGATCATATATAAAATGAGATTTGATTTTTTACTGTTATCGAAGTAGAACAATGCAATTTCTACTGAAATATTTGAAGATTAAACAAGTGATATGCTCCCAAATATTGCGTGGGCTTGAATTGTAAGAGTAAGTTCGTTCGTTCCCCAGGGTGAGTTTCAAACTGCTTTGGGAGATTGAATCGTTAAAACGCCACGTTAAACCAATCCGGAGATGAACAATTGTGGTCAGTCGAATGCATCACGTGATAACAGCTGAAGAGCGAATTTCGATTCCGCAGTAATGGAGTCCCTTTCAAGTGCCGAGTGCATTGTATTTATAAACTGCATGAATCCCCGACTTCATCGCAAACTCCCGCCGGGGGAAAACGAAACACTAGCGCCGCAGTGGAGGGATGCGAATTAAAGAAGAGCGAATAAATAACAAAGGCTAATCGGCTTGGCTCCGGAAGGCATAAATTAATAAGCCCCAACCGCAGTGGCTCCCATCCGCCGAGCGTGCTGCTGTGGATAAAGGACGCACGGAAAAAAGGCACGCGTGCCTAAACGCCCGTTCCACTTTCACTTCCGTCCCACGGAAAAGTTTTCAACTTCTCTGACAAAAGTGCGGGGGTTCGGTGGCGCTTTTCTTCGAGTGGCGGGATGAGGAACTACCGCATGGCGCATTAAAGGTGTCGGTTTCCTTGACCGGAAATTCTGCTTCCACTTTGACGGGATTCCATTTATTTCGGAATATCGATTAAAATTGGATCGATACGAAGCGTGGAGACGATTATGATAGGCTCGCAACGATTAATCGCAATTAAACACGATCTGTCAACAATGGGGGTGCAATTGAGATACAGCAGTGCCTCGAAAATCACGACGGGGGCTTTCCCAGTTATCTCGCGAAGGTATAATTTATTCGATGACAGTTCTGCCGATTACACACTCACTTGCTCAAAATATTGTTTGCTTCCGTTTTTGGTATTGACTTCCGGACGATCAAATGACAGGTTGTTACTCTCACGAGCTTTGATCAGAGCAAAGTTAAAATAAGATAAGACTACGTTGAAAATACTTAATTAACACATGAAATTTCTAGAAATAACAGTGCAGATGTATAAATGTGTAGTTAAGTGAGAATTCTATGTAAAAACCCCTTTAGTGACTTCTGAGCTAGCAAACCATTGGTGTGTTGTTGGTGGTCTCTGAAACTACTTGATATAATTCAGGACGTCCACCCGGGACCGAACCAAACCACTAAAACATAAAAACAGCTCTTTTGTGAAGAGTACCCGGATCGAAAAATTAAAATTCGTGAACCTGATTCCAACCCGGAAACCATTATTTTCTGGTCAGAGATTCTGTTCGTATTTTCATAAAGTGTAACAGTAGTTAAAGAAACATGCAATCGTAAGTTGCAACTCGCCGTTTTACAATTTAATTTCAATAATTGAAGCTATTCTCTGATTATTTTATTTCTTTTATATCAAAAGTTTTATTTGCAAAGTTAATTAAAAGAAATTCTATTCAAGGGTTGAGTATTGTACAAATCTTCATCGAGAAATATTTAATCGGAGCGAAAAAGTGAAATGGTTCGAACCGGTCCTGGTTGTAGCTGGTTGCTACCGAAGAAAAATCGAAACAACCGAAATTTGGGATATCGTCGAACCGAAGCGAAAATAATGAGGTGCGGAGTCCTGAATACAAAATAACCACTATGACTGCGAGATGTTGTTTTAACAAATGTTGCGTAGCGATTCAACTGTAAACGACCAGATTATTTGGGAAATTAGGAAATAGCACGAAAGGTCCTTCGAAACACTGGAAATCGAGACTGCTCAGTGTGGGCAACTAAAATCCTCTCTCGCGCAGTTAGGAAATCCATGCGAGAAAGTAGATCGTCATATTCATCTAGAATATGCGGCAAGCATATAGGATCATGCTGATGAAACCTGCACCCGGAAACACGAGAAGGCGTAGTGCGGTGCCTTATGAAATCCTTATCGTAAATCAGCAGAGGTAACGAAAATTCTGTGTGACTTATTACTCAGAGGGAACTTTGAGTTCGCTGAATGAATTTAGGGAAGTTTCAGGAGACTTAACTGGAAATATACGTCCCCTCCCTTGTTTAGAACAATGAGCAGAAATTAATTGTGGTTTACGAAAAGACAATTTGATTTAAAATTAATTACTGCATGGTTAATCTATATTAATAAATATAGATTAATCTATATTATATCTGCGTATAATCGATATTAATAAATTCAAAAAGGTTAATCGCTGAGCTTCCTGAAACACAAAGAAAGGTAACGTTCGACGGATCGTTAATTAAATATTAATATTGTGTAATTTTTAATGGATGATGATTTTTTTTAAAAAAGCCTATCAAAATTTTGTTTCGGAATTTCCAATCAAAGTAATCAGTAATTCAGTGCCATTAACAGTGTTTCAGTGGTTGAATTATTCTCGTAATCGGATAAGAATTCGTATTTTTTCATTTTTTTCATTACTGTAGATTATATAACTTTACATAGCCTTAAAATCAGTTTAGCGATAAATTGATGTACAATTACAGAAAATATTCATTTGTGATTTGGGCTCTTATAACAAAAAGAGTATTAGCTATCATAGACAGTTACAGGAGTAATATTGTCGAATTCGAATTTAATTCGTAGGAATTGTTGAAGTGCCCTAACAAAAATAGCACGCCACAGGGTGCCCATGACTCGTATGCGCGCAAAAGCTTCACTTACCGCCTGTAACCGGCCCTGATTGTTAGATTTCAAAGGCGATCTCCAGGGTATGCCTCCAAGATGTTCGTAATCTAGATTGATATGTGTAGACTGGCGATAGTAGTGGATCATATTATCGGACAGACGATCATTTTTACTTCGTGCAATTATGAAATTGAGGATTCGAGCGTGAATTCGTCCCGCATTCTCCGATTCCACACACTCACGTTCTTCCTGTTTATTTCTGCGCAAACTCGCACATCGGCCGCTCCAAGAGGAGGTTATCGTCTAGAGATCCCGGAGGGGGAGTAAATATCCCCGGAAAATTCACTTTCTATCCCGGGAATTCACCGCAAAGGATATTCCCAAGAACCCCACGCTGATCTAATCCGGCTCCATCCCAACCATTTAAAGCCACGAGACATGGAGCAGCACCAACACCCTCTAAGCTGATCCGGTTTCCTCCATTTTCGATGTTTAAATACCTCAACTGATGAAAAAACCTTCTTTAATATTTCACTCAGACATATGTTTTAGAAAATTTTAGATGATCATGAGCTTTGGTGGAATAAGATTCATTTTCGATGTGTGTGTGTGTGTATATATACGAGTAAAAGTTGCTTGCATACTGCAAGCTTAATGAGAGATAGATTAACTAAGGCATTGTACACCTCATGCAACACTCCACCTGTTATAAACGGACTGCCATCCACCAACTACAAAACCTAACGAATTATTCAAAATACGTCCATACGATTTGTCCTAGCATCGAACCTGGGTCTATTAGAACAAATATCCTTACGGCGTACGATAGAAATCCCTATCTTCTATAAATGTAGCGAATTTCAACCTTCTACCTGCCCGGGAAATACCGTTACGAATTTTTTAAAATTTGGTCATTCGAATGGTCCTGGGATCGAACCTGGGCCTTTAGGGCAAAAATCTTTACGGCATACGATAGACAATCATCTATTCTAACAACACCGTGAATTGCCCTAGCATCGAACTAACAACCCTCAGGGAAAGAACCTTTAGCTATACTATAGATAATTTAGGTCTCTATCGATGACGTGAATTTCAGCGTTCTACCTTACCTAGAAATACCCAAAACGATTTTTTGAAACTTTTGCACTAAGTACCTAGCATCGAACCTGGGGCCATTAGGGATAAAGCTCTTTCGTCAAAAATAAGATAAAAATACGTTCTAACCACTCCGTAAATTTCAACGTTCTATCTTTAAGC
>KZ308899.1:1746857-1759252 GCA_000376725.2 Ladona fulva | reverse complement strand
ATATATATATACTCACACTATATAATATATACACATACATACATACACACACACACGCACACTGGGTTAATTTTCGTTTTCTCTATTTTTTGGTTGTGTACTAGAATACATGTATAGTATTTATGGATGATTTATGATTTTAGGGGAGAGGAAAAATAGAAACTACATTTTGGGTGTAGTAAATGAAAGGGCAGAAATTATTTGCAAAATAATAAAATAAATAAAAGGTGTGAAAATACGTGAAATACGAATGGATTAGAAAAGAGATGCATCGGAAGACTGAAAAGTGTTGTTGAATGTCGTGCTGACCCCGACTAATAATAGAGTATACGACAGTACCCGGTTAAAACGCTCCGTCAAAGACGCAGTTTCTTTCATTCTTTTTAACTCGGAATAGATGGTGAAATAACGCTTATGGCGTTCATTTACAATTCCTTTGCCGGTCCCCGATTCACGGCAACCCACTTGGTTAGACTCATTTATTTTGCCAAACATCTACCGTAGTATCATTTATATATTCATTAACCCTGCATCACATTTATTGATCTGCATTGATTTATTGATTTTTGCACATCCATAAAATGTGCATTGAAGCAACATTTGGAAATTAATATCTCACAATTTCCGATTTGATAGAAATGTGAAAATTTATATTGATGGTATCCTTGGTTCGACTCCAGATAGTTTTAAACCCTTCCACTAGAATATATGATCTTCTTTTCTAAAAATAAATTTAAAATAAGGTTATTCTACGAAATCAAAAGAAGTACCAAAAGAAGGAAAGTTGTTTTAAGGATCTTATTTAGATCTTGAAATATCATTTTGGATTGAAAATAATAGGATTCGTACAAAATGTACGAAAAGTTCATTACAATTCGTGGTAGTAAACTGCCCAAATGTTTTTCAGCAGCAGTATTTCCAACAGTAGATTTGCATATTGATTTGTCTCGGAGGAGTTGTCAAGGATACATCAAGTAATTGAAAAGGGAGAGAAGGAGAAAAACACAGGTAAACTTTGGGAGATATTTAGCAAAAATGAGATGCACATAAAATATATATCTCATAGCGTTCAATTAAATGTCGTTTGACTATCACTTAAAGATTATACAAATATTTCTCGACTCAAATTTTATGAAGATATTTCTTAAAATTAATAGTACGATTCAATTATGTACACAATTACTTTACACTTAAATAACAATTATATATATGTTCCTTCATGATTGATAAGGTAAACTTATCAAACGCCATGTTCACACTGATGCTAATCATATTGTCCTGTAATTATACGCGGGGAATTTCTACCCAGGTAGAATTAAAGGTGAGATGACCTTCTTTTCATTTTGTTAATCGACAAATTTTAATGCGAAATCTGAAATATATAAATGTTTTTGGATGATAATTTCATAACCATGAATAATAAGATATACCTTCACGTGTGTGATGTAGTTTATTAACACTTGAAACTTATCCAATACCCATCAATCTCACTAACGAATAATATCTTGTTAATGCTAAAATAATATATTGAGCTTTTATAGACTCATGATTTACTCATTGTGGTTCATACGAATGTATAAAATAAAACATAAAGAGTTAATTTAACTCCTGTCATTTTCGACTGGGAAGTTCACTAGTTGTTTATATAATTGTCATTATCTATATCTCTTTTACATCTGTAGTTACTTTCAAAAGCTGTATTAATTGAGCAACTGCGATAGGTTTGGGAGAGTTACTTATGTTTGTTGGTAATTATGAGGTGAATTTGATGGACCGTTTTGTGTTGTTTCATGAAAGAATTTCTTGTGAAAAGCTTGTGTTTGATAGAGATGTGCCGTTTGTGACGGAATCGGGAATGAACATTGAAAAACTATATTTAGGAGTATATTGTGTGATCGACAAAGGTTTTAGTGTACCTGTTTGCCTCTTTGTCTTATTATGGTATTTTTTGCTTTCCTGTTCATTATGGCATTTTAATGGGAGTGTACGTTGAATCCTTGCCACTTGAGCATTGTTCCACTGGTAAGGTTTACATATAATTGTAATATTAATTACATGCTGATTCTGTAAGCTGCCAGTACCGACTGGCGTGGGGTGCACACGCTATTACTCTACAGAAAATACGACCAGAATTAGCCGTCCGTTCTTGCAGTTGTTTCCTTGAGTCACTTTCTCGTTTTCTCTTGTAGCTCACAAACGTTGTTAACTGAAGTGAAAAATGAACTACCTTGTCTCTAGTGATACATTTTTCGAATTGCTTCTGTAGGTAATCAAGTCTTCTATTCTTAAGTGAATCCTACCCGTGGGATTCTATCATAGCCGAAACACTGCTGTCAAATCTGAAATCTCCTTTTACTAGTTTGGTCGCTCCATGTTGAAGCATCTCTAGATCGGAGATTAATCCTACTTTGTGAGGATCCCAATTCGCACACCGTTGTAGCAGCCAATCCGCATTTCGAGTCTTTCCTCTCTTCTGCTTTTCCTTCTCTCTAATGGGGTTCTTTTTTTGCTTTTCTCGAAGACCAATTGTGCGAGAAGAAAATAATCGCTAGGAAATCCATTCTCCATTTCACTGTCGGAGCCGATTCCAGCTTTGACGATGGAATAGAGTTGGATTTTCCCTATCAGCTTCGTCTCAGAGTAGAAAGTTTGATAGATAGTTTGATAGATATAGGCGTTCATTGGTGTAGGTTGGTGTCATCGGTTTGGAAGTAGGTGTTCATTGGTGTTTTATTTCGTCGTAAACTAAATTTGTAAACATATGGAATAAACCAATAGAAGTGTCGTGTTAGTTAGGCTGCAGTGAGCGTATTCTCGGAGAGAGCTATGAAATCGAGAGAGAGAGAGCGTGGCTGTGTGACATCTCATTATTGAAAAAAATCATCGTTGCTCATCCCCCACTGGTAAATATTGCTCTCATGTTTTTTTAATTTAATCATATTCTCTCTCTCACGTATCCGTTTGCATGATAAAAATCGTTTGTTTGTACTGTAGTTTTTACCCCAAAGGCATTTACCTAAGGACAAAAAATGCTTATTATTGTTAGCTGAGCCTTGCGCAAAATTTGCGCGAAGTTTACATAAATATATGTGGAAA
This sequence comes from Ladona fulva, assembly GCA_000376725.2. Taxonomy (NCBI): domain Eukaryota; kingdom Metazoa; phylum Arthropoda; class Insecta; order Odonata; family Libellulidae; genus Ladona; species Ladona fulva. Next base: position 1,756,156 of record KZ308899.1, on the reverse strand, counting down.
AATCACGTGATACTATGTTTTTCAGTAAATGGAACAAATAACTCTCCCTTGATGTTTAATTTAAATTGGCCATCACAGTTAGTTGCATTTTTGAAATACGATGAGTATTCTTCGGCGAAAGCGGTCCCGGGTTGGATTCCCGGTTGGGGCCTTCGTGCAATATGACCAAATCATTCGAAGCACTTTTAACACTACTACCACTACGATGAGTTTTATTGCATAACTAGTAAACGCCCCCGTCAAGCATGGCGGAACTTAATTTAGTTTAAAAATATATCTAATATTGTATATATATGGTCCTCCTAAGCCAGAAACAGTCCGTCGTAAGTTCATAACCACTCAATATATTCCTTACCATTATTTATAATAGTTATTCTACTGTTTTGAAGACATGAAAACCTACTTTACGTACATTTCTTATGGAAAAGTGTACTAATTGATTATCCCCGTGTATTTTTATAGGATAACTCATGAAATCAACGTTCATCAATTGCCTTGGTCGTCAAAGGGATGGGTTTAGAGATTTGATGCTTTCCTGGTGAATAGCTTGTATAAACTGTTCTCGGGTTAACACCCAGGTAAGTTGAGGTGACCATGAAGTCNATTTTCATTTCTTGTGACACTGGTCTCAATTTGGTAGGACCATTGTTTCTAATTTAATTTTGTAAAAGAAACGACCTCTGCAAGTCATGAAAACGTAATTTACGTACATCTCTTATGGAAACGTATTATTGGCTCCTGGGTTCGAACCCGGGCCTTTGCAGAGATGAAAATAGTTTTCCTTGGTGTCTCAGCATCGTAGAAACACAATACAGTTTTTTTCAGATATCAAGCCGTTTCTGAGATAAATAGGGGGACGGATAGACGGACAGATGGACAGACGGACAGACATTTGCTTTATATATATATGATTTCTTACAACGGTCAATATATTGCAGTTTTAAAAGTTTACTATTCCTGCTTGCAAATACTCACGAATGATTTACGCTTGTCTTCTGTTTCGGGTGGAGAAAAAGGTATGTCTCATTCACTTTAGTCATATCCTTCATTTTAGTAGTACGAAAGGTACCATGGTGTGAGAGATGCAGAATAATGGCACAATGTTACACCTTATTGAATGTTGTTGAAAGAGGTAGACACGGAGCCGCACTGTATGGGCTTTTCCTGAAAATCGAGAGAACACTACCTCACTCCTCATCTTGCCTAATGAGCTTCATAATCCATCCCCCTTTTATTCACCAAAGGGCCGGTTGCAGGGTATTAATGTAAATGTAGAAAAAAACGTCTAGTACTCGTAGATAATTGTGGAGGAACTGAGGATGCAACCAAACTATGAGCTGACGACTTCATCAATAGAGGAAATTCAAATATTTGAAAGGTTTTGTCCGACGCAGTGTTCATTTCTGAAATAAAACTGTTTTTAATCACTGGGCTGTGACACCTAAACTGTCACTTAAGTTTGTTAACCTTCGAAAAACACGCACTTCTTCCCCTCCTTAATTCATTTCAGCATCTCTCGAGGAAATTTCAATGACTCTCAGTTATCTATCTTTAGGGATTCGCTAAATTAGATCATTGTCATTTTCCACATGCAAATGTTACTGATTTTCATTACAAGGTTTTATTCTCTCACGTTTTCTTCAACAGTTGAGCGATCCCTTACTTTATAAGATACATTGTAACGCTGATTGTATACATTAAATTACTTGGAACGGCGTAAACCACGTATATCTTGTGATTATACGTAATTTTGCTTAATGGAAATCATGATGTATCATTTGCATAGCAATACGTAGTTTTTGTGATTCACCGTAATATTTTATTATTGTTTCCAAAATTATGGCAAATGTTGAGCTGTGAAGTCCTTCTCAACATCCATACTTAATTACTGTTAAATACATGAAGATATCAACGCGTATAATTTATTAATATTTGTGCACCGATACTCTTACAAATTACAACAGACTCTGAATGTGTTTACCTTGTGTTCCCCCGGCGCTGAAGTAATGCTTTCCACAGTGGCTTTTATCGCAGTAGTTTTATGTGAGCACTAAAGAAAGAGGTTACAGATTAATATCACCCGTAACTCGCGAAACATTATGTTGAGAGTAAAATCCAAGAGAAGAAGTGGAATGGCCATGCGACGAATCCTTTTACACTTTACTGCTCTGATTCAGGAGGAAACGTATGAGGCACCTCTGCAACTGAAACTGAACTAGATGAAGCACCTCTGCAACTGAAACTGAACTAGATGAAGCACCTCTGCAACTGAAACTGAACTAGATATTATGTTGTTTTAAGGCCGTGAAATTCTTTGCCAAATTTTGTTGAATCCTTTTGAAAGTTTAAAATAGATAATTAAGTGGCTGAAGTGTATTTAAGTGTAAATGGTCCCAATAAGCTATGAAGTAAACGAATATATGAACAGTTTCTTGTAGAATGAATTTATACTCACTCTACAGATTTCGAATGTTGGATTCTGAAATGGTTGATTAGGCAGAGGAAAACGAAGTTAGGAAATAATGAAGTCACTATAGTTTATATTTAACTTTGTAGTTCTACGAAAGAGAAGAGATGGCTCGGTTATCTAATGATAAACAATCAAAGATTCAATAGCCTCAAGTTTAATTCGTAGTTGTCTTCCACCTGAAATTCCTCTGTTTTCCTCATCTATTAACTAATGCAGAGATTAAGGTTATCTTTCAGTGGGTTTAGAAACATTTGCTGGTTTTTTCTCACTTTGTCAAATTCACTGGATTATTACACGAAGAATGATTTGCAATATGTTATATCATAAGTCAATCGCTGACCAATTGTCCGAATGATGTTCGAAAATGTGGACTTAGTTTCGAAACGTTCAGTTGTCAATTTATTTCAATTCAACTTAAATTACATTAACATTTAACTTAAGATTAAGAATTAGATTTTGAAAGATCTAGTATTTTCAATCGGTCTAATATTTAATAAGCCGTTTATTGTTACAATTACCTAAATTAAAATAAGCAAGTGAGAGAGTATATTTTATTTATAAACAAGTAAACGCCACCGTCAATACTTAAATATACACCTTAAAATACACCGTCCACAAAACGCATGACGGACTTAATTTAACACTAAGGCAAAGAAACACTTTGTATGTTCCACAACTTTGTTTAATTTCGACCGGTTTCGACCAAGGCTGGTCATCATCAAGTACAGCCTCTACATATTAATTTTGGACTTAATTTAGTTTAAAAATATATCTAATATTGCATATATATGGTCCTCCTAAGCCAGAAACAGTCCGTCGTAATATCTTAATAACTCAATATATTTCTTACCATTATTTATAATATTTATTCCACAGTTTTCAAGTTGCAAGCCTACTTTAAGTATATTTTTTATAAAAATTACAAGAACTGATTATCCCCGTGTATTTATTAGGAGTAACTCATGAAAACAATGTTCAACAATTGTCTTGGTCGTCAAAGGGATGGGTTGTTTATTTCCCAAAAAGTTTGCGAAATTTTCGTGTATTTTATAAAAGTTCTCGCATTTTCGATATTATAAGAATTTTCCACGACAAAAATAAGATTCTACGAACATTTTCAACATTGTTTCTAATTTACTTTTGTAAAAGAAACTACCTCTGCAAGTCATGAAAACGTAATTTACGTACATCTCTTATGGAAACTTATCTTGTGCTCCTAGGTTCGAACCCGGGCCTACACAGAGACGAAAATAGTTTTCCTGGGGGTTTCAGTCATCATCGTAGAAACACAATGCAGCTTGTTTCAGATCTCTAAGTCAAGCCGTTTCTGAGACAAATTGGGGGACGTACAGACGGACAGACATTTGGTTTATATATATATGATTTTTCTGTGCCATCACAAACAGCCAATCATTGGACAATTACAGTCGAGGCGTGAACAAAATCTAAAGAGCCAGGACTGGAACCCCGGATCTTGGGGTTGGAACATGCTAACCACTCCGCCACGATGGCCGATAATATCGAAATAGAATAGCATTGCTTTTTACGCTGATCCATGGCCGTGTTGTTTCTTCCGTGGTCTTTTGCTTAATTGAGTTTTTGTGGTTGTCCAATAAAAATTATGAATCGTTCCTCATCTCTCGGAGTAACAAAAGTAGTTAATTACAGACATGTATTACTAACAACCACGATGGCATTAGAGCATTTTTATCATTACTTAAAAAACTATGCATCTCTTGGCTTCCAGTTGGCTGTCCGTAAAAGTTGTGCCATCTAGTTGCTGAGATTTGTTGGAACGAACTTTTCCATAGATTGGCTCCATCGATGAAGTTATTTGGCACTCTCCGTCGCTGTCATAAACACGCATTGTCCCTTCTCCTTAAACTCAACCTTTCCGTAAAGTGGAATGTTCAGGTTTCCGAAGGAATCAATTTTGAGATAATTACGGTACAAATTTTCTCTTTTTCCTTCCGATCGGTGTTTTACTCGAGCATTCCGCAATCGTACTGTACTTCCAAAAAGGCAGCTTAACTTTCGCTAAGAACAGGGGTAATGAACTGGGAGTGTTTAGTATGTCGGAAATAAAAACGTAACGAATATTGCTGAATCTGAACTGAAGCATGAAAAAGTTAGTTATTCTATCCAGATTTTAGTTTACAGTGTAATTAGGATAGTTTTTCTATTATATATTCATGAGAAACGTTTACTGACAATTCTCGAATAAACGATTTATAATTGATCCGTGAAGGATTTCCAGGAGCCTCATAAAAGCTTGCATGATAATAAGGGATGTAAATTATGGATCTAACATTGATATTCGTAAACTTTTGTTGAACTTTTAAGCGAATTTGTACTATTTTTAGGGAAAATATCTGTAATTAATTAGTGTTTCTGAAATTAGGAGAAAGCTGTATTATAATCGAGTTACCTGAGCTTTCACAAAATTTTCTAGGGGTTTCATTGTTGTTGAATTAATAATTTCAGTAAAATAATCGTGTGGTTTAAAAATAATTTATTCCATCTACATCTAACAATGGGAACAAAGGAGTGTCAAAATAGACGATTTCTTAAGTTTCTTTAAATAATTATATTTCAAAAAACATATAATATATTTTTATACCGCTAATATTTTCTCTTTTAATTGTAATTAAAATACTTGCTGTAGAAAACGAGCGATTCATTTTTAAGATGTTTGAATATATATAAGGCATCCAAGAAGGAGATTTGGTTTAGATTTTAGGAATTCGTAATTCCGGATTCTTTCCGCGAATGTTATGCAATAACAATAAACTAAAGAGGTAACTTGAAAGCTTGGAGTTTCAGATTTTAGACCTACTAGTAATGTACTAGTTTTTTTTAGTAGATTCATACCCCGCAAGCTGCCAGTGGCGCATGGTAGGGGGTATATCGACACCAAAGTCCAATCAATCCTGTTCTCATCTCTAATGCTCTGCGGATAGACAATTAAAGTAACAATTTGTTTTAGCGATTATTTCCTTGTAACGCTTGGTCGTTGCCTCTCGAAGATTGCGCTCGTTTGCCGCTGCCTTTACCGAAATGACAATGTCTTCTAAAAATTCTGAATCGATGAATTTGTCGAGAAGCTTCCTTCGGTAATCTGATATCCTCATCTGGAGCGAATTCCACCCGAGAGATTTTATCATTGCCGTATCTACTGTCGAACGTGAAATCTCCACTGACGAAACGAGCTACTCTACGTTGGACCATCTCTAAATCTGAAACTAGCCCTACTCCATAAGGATTCCAAACCGCGCAGCAGTATTCGAAACTAGGCCGAAAAATAAGCTATTTCTTCTATTCTAGATGGGCATCCTCTCAGGGTTCTACTTGTCAATCTCTGCATTCTATTCGCCTGTCCTATATATCACGAATATGTTCTTTGAACGATAAACTACTGCTGAGTGTCAATCCTTGGTATTTATTTTGACACACACTCTATTGGATATATAAGTAGTGTTTACAACCACTCGCCGATAGGTGGCTATGTAAAGTACCTCAATGTAGAAATCCTTGGAATTCGTTTCATCCTAATTTACTTCCACATAAATTCTTTCTTCTTTCTCCACTTTAAAATCGGAATAAAATTAACGAAGAAGTGGTTTAGTTGCGATGGTTGAGTCAGCCCATTCTGGTAATTCAGATATTCAGCCAAGTGTGCTGGTAAAAAGAAAAGTTCGGGAAGCACTGCCGTACAGGATCTTCCCGAATATACGTCTAAAATACTCTACATGTGTACCCTGCAAGCCGCCTTTCGGCGAGTGGCATGGGGTGCATGCACCATGACTCTACTTCACCACTCAATTACTTTTGCGTATCGTTCGTCGAATAAAAGAATTCTTGAAACTAGCATCTATTTCTCTGATTTTTTACTCAGTATCAGATCGACCTATCTAACAGGGAGGACGCATAATATTACCTTCTAACAACGTACTTTATCTGAATTTCTGAAGCGAATCAGGACTTTGTTTAAATCTTCCATTTAATCCAGGTAAATCTCAAGTTAAGCCAGTATGTTATTTACTACTTTACTTAAACTGCGTTCTCGTTCTACATTTACTCTTTACTTAAAATGGATAGCCGTCCATATACATTATTCCGTTTCATACTTAAATACTTGAAAACTATAATTAATCTACGATAGCTTTGGGTGAAGCTTATGATTCACTCCAAAGTAGATTCGTTTCCCGCGGGTCTAAAATACGCGGGAAAAGAGAGGTGATTTCGTTTCTCTATTTCCGTGTACTTCCGCTTATTTCCCGCTCTTTTCTGCAGTCTCTGTTCGGCGAACGTACCTGTTGTATGTTCTATAAAAGATCTCGTAATCCTATCTTTCGGCATGTGCAATATTGATTGAAAAGTAATACTTATGATATTTTAGTCCGCGTGAATTCGCGCGTATTCTTTATGCCTATAAATTTCTCAGCTGTGCCTTCCTTCCATGATCAATTTTTCCTCTCGTTGTTATTGCTTTCAATGACATCCAACACGGTAATATAGTTTTCATTTATTCCATTTCTAAATGTTTATTCTCAGCCCCTGTGTTGGACTCTCAGGCATTGAAGTTCTTCCTCCTAAAGACCGCACCGTTGGCTGAGGATCTTCTTCGGCCGTCAGAATTGTGACGAGAGAGAATTCCGCTGCTGAAGGAAACATTGCAAGCATTCGCCCTTGAATTGTTGGCTGCGGTTCGACCAGAGGTACTGCGGCGGTGGCTGAGCTGAGCTTCGTGTTCACCGCTGGAAATGGTCAAGGACGACCCATGGCTCACTTCGGTTGTTCTATGAAGAGGCGAAATAAGGCAGTGATTATTCAAGTGTCGATAGTGTTGTGAGTGTGTGGGTGTCAGTAAAGCAGTGAAATTGTGTGTACATTATTCAGTATTAAGTGTTGAGTAAGTGTGAGTGATTACGCAGGAATGAAGAAGAATCTGATGACATCTCTACTTGGAATGATCCTTTCAAGGTATGTTGCTCTTTTTCTTACTTCACTTCTTTATTATATTCTGCGGTGATTCGCATAGGTCTGTATTGAAGTAGCATACTTAGACATGCAATTTTAAATAATAGCACTCCATAATTCTCTTAATGCACCAATGGTAAGAAGAAACTCTTACTCAGGAAATTTAGGAAAAGCGGCCGAAGTCTGTGAGCGCTTCGATGGTTTGCTTGGCACCACATAATGACAGGGAAGGAATACCTATCTCTGTATCATGCATCATCTGCAATGGGAAACAACGTCTTAAGACTGAATAGAAAGCTCTCACGTGACTTTTTAGACAGAACCGTTTACTTCGCAATCTAATTTCATCACACAGCTAGTCTCATCCTAAGCACATTGCTTGAATTACTAAGGGGGCGATTGCCTCTCCTTTGTATTCCTCCCTTTCCGCTGAATGCGCTAATGCATAGATTCTCCCTTGTTCTTTAGATATGCAGATGAGCTTATTAGTGTTTTTAAAGTCAGTATATTCGATTCAAACTTTGTCCTTTATTTGACCTTTTCTGCTTCGCTATATGGTATCCTCGTGAAGTACGATTGCTTTCAGCTTTAGAGATGCTTCAACATTCAGCGGATTATTTTTAGCAGACTTCTCAGATTCTACAGTACTGTTTTGGATTTGATGATGTCTCTCAGGCGGAATTCTCTGCACGTTACTAATGGAAGATTTTCGGAAACTTTATTGCTACAGAATTATTTAACGAGGAACATGACATGACATCCAGTAACACCGATGGCGACATTCCGGAGATATTGTGAAAGTTGCAGCGAAATAATCGCCAGGACGGATATATACTAAACATAGAGGGTCTTTTCGTTAGGAATTAGATAATTAATTGACTAGAGCTAGATATGAATGCTGGTCTCCGTATATCCCATGTACTGGGCATTCATATGGTCAGTCTTCCGTACCCAGCCTAATCAACGAGGAGGGACTTGCTATCAATGAATCGATTGAAAAAGCGAACTTACTTAATCAGCATTACCAGAAATGCTTCAATGTAGACGACGGCTTCGTTAATGATTTTACTAGGCGAATCGAGTCGGATATGTGCCCCATCGAGTTATCAGTGGATGGAATAGAAAAGTTATTGCGAGAGATTGAAAGCCAGCAGTAGCCATAAAAACTTTAGCTTATGACATTGCTCCCCTTCTCCTCGTCTTCTACCGGAGATCGTTAGATAAAAGTACTGTTCCCATGTCATGGATAACAGCGTAAGTCACTCCAGTTCCTAAGAAAGGACGCAACTTAAAACCTGATGATTATAGACCCATCTCGCTCACCTCGATCTTCTGTAAAATAATGGAGCATATCATTGCGAGTTCAGTAATGCGCTTTCTGTCTGAGAATGAACCAGCACGGATTCCGCAAAGGGACTTGGGGACTCATGCGGGACTCAGTTAACCCTTTTCATAAACGTCATAGCTAAAGCAGCAGACAAGGGTGTTAGAACAGATGCAGTATTTCTAGACTTCAGGAAAGCCTTCGATACCGTACCTCATATAAAGCTAATTCAAAAGCTAATTGCCTACGCGATCGACAAGAAAATGGTCGGATGAATCAAATCCTTTTTCGAAAATAGATCTCAGTGAGTTGCATTGGACGGAATTTTATCCGATGAAGTACTCATCACATCAGGAGTTCCGCAGGGTAGTGTTCTAGGGCCGATTTTATTTCTTATCTACATCAATGACATAGTAGATAATGTAAGGAGCAGGGTTAGATTATTTGCCGATGATACCCTCATATACAGGGCGATTACGTCAGATGAAGATAGCATAATCCTTCAGAACGACCTAAACGTTATAT
>KZ308899.1:1726960-1745857 GCA_000376725.2 Ladona fulva | reverse complement strand
ATATATTATTATATATAATATATATTTCTATTACTACTTTTCTTACTAAAACATCATTTCTTTCTCTATAACTTCTTGTAGGTGTACAGAATCCTCTGCAGTATTCAACTTCCATGGTGATAAGTCTAGGTTTGTTTATTTTATTTCCATTATCTTGGTCTCCCGCTTACCAAAAATAGTAGTGCGGACACGCTCGTAGTGGAGGCGTTCTCGAGTTTGATCCTGACGGGAAAACAATTTTTGATTAACTAAACCAATCCATTTCCAGTCTAGAGATGGTCCAGCGAAGTGTAGCCCAATTTTTACGAAGATTTCAAGTTCGACAGCAGTGTTTCGGCTACGATTAAGTCCCTCGGATGGGTTTTAAGAATAGACGACTTGAAAAAAATTAATATGTGACGGCTGGACTTCATGGAACACCATACTGAGATGCTAAGGAAACAAAACTTCGTATGTTCTATAGTAGAGACTTATTATTTCAGGTGGACCATCTGATGATGACTGTCTATGGTCGAAACCAGTCGAAATAATAAATCTCTACTGTGGAGCATACGAAGTTTTCTTTCTTTACCATCTTATAGAAGACTTGAGTACCGACAGAAGCTTTTTAAAAGATGTATCAGTGCAGAACTCATCAACGAAGCCCTTGAGTTTATGAAACACTACCAAACGCTCGCGAGCTATCAGAGAGAACGAAAAATCGTTGCAAGGAAACGGAAATTTATGTTTGCAAAAAACGTAAAGAATAGTAAAAAGAATCCTGTGATATTTTTGATGAAGCTGACCTTTAGAATGCCTTGTGCATTCGGCGATAAAAAGAGGGAGCATTCCGTAGATAAATGATAGGAACCCATGCGATGGGAATGGAGTTTAAAGAAAAGAAAAATAAGACATTTGAAACAGTCATTGGGAGCGGAATTTCGGGTGAATAATTGTTTCAGTTTGTTAAAGAGTAGATATCGGGTCAAGGATTCCAAATTATTCCCGTCTATCCAAAAATAGAGAATTTGCTAATCGAGAGCGCGACACACAAGCCATGAGATATTCCGAATTCCTTTGAGTACGTACCTGAGAGCGCCCTTTGATTCGCTTTCACGGCTTCCTGTGCCCTGATTTATGTCTCTGTTACCATTTCCGTTGTCAAGGGACTGACTTGCTCTCACTAGAGAACTCAAAGGGAAACAGGCGGATCTAATTGAGGTGCTTATTAGTACTTGATCACGCACACCCACAGGAAATATTATCGGATTCCTTTAACATATATTGGTTCCACGGTGATAGGCACACAATTCCACCTGTCTGGGGCCCCCCTCTCTCCTTGGAGGAACAATAGGGGACAATCCATTCATCAAAATGTGTTCCCCAACTACACTTCTAATGAGTGACAAACCACACACAAGTTTACCGAAATTTCCATCTACTTGCACTTGTGTACATGCACAATTAAAGAGGTAAGCAGAGATAGATAATGATGATTTTTCAAACAGGCATACGTAAATACTTGTGAGAGACCAAAGATATCATCCACTCAGACAACAGTGCAAGAATTAAACTTCATATAATGGCAGAGAACTGTTATGCTAACAGTAATATCTCCTAGGAATATAGCTATATACAAACGGGGAATACAAATATTTCTGTACATATATAAATACAATAATCTTTTAAAAATTCTCTTTCTTTTAGTAGACTTTTCAAATACTGACACCGTGCGCTAGAGTTAATGAGTCCTTTTCTTTCGACTGCTGGACCATCAGAATTTATAAGTTAATGCCTGATCGATAGCCCGTTATCATATTACTTATGTTACTATTCGCGATATTTTAACGCAAAACATAATAACAATGAATACCGCCCTACATTTCGCCATACAACGGCTACTGAGAATAAGTTAGAGAGTTTACAAGTCAATTTAAATACCTTTTGAAAAATTTAACCAAAGGTTGTTAATAACAGGAATAAAAAGATTCAACCATCGCTATTTTTAAGTTTAATCCATAGCAATTGAAACAGGCATCAGGAATAACTGATAAATTGTTAATTTTTTCATAAATTGGCTTTAAAATGAAAAGCAAGGTGAAAATAATAGGCTGAAATTTTAATCGTCGAACAAGAAAAAACCTTATAAAAAACTCAGTTAAATGTGTGTAGGAAAAGATATTGCACGTAATAAATTTAAAAAAGCATAGGTCCATAGGGCCAATTTGTTGATCTTACTTGGATTTAGTTGAATGATAGCATTTTGGCTCAGTGAAGAATGCAAGGAAAAACTACCTCACTCCTCATCTTCTTTCGTGCATTACAACCTCTCTTCTAAGCTCTCTTAAATTATCAATCGCCGTTTCCTCTTACGTGATGGATTTTTCACTACACCTCGCCTGATACTGTGAAGTTCATTACAAGTTACAATGATTATATGTATAAAGAAATTAACATACTCTTAAGTGGATTTTGAACTTATAAATTTGAGATGGGCCTAAAGATTGTAGCCGCAAGGTAAAATTTTTGAAATTGGGATTTTTAAACGTTAATATACTTATTTAAGTATCAATAAGTATATATGATTGCCATAAAAATGTCTTCACTTGACATAAACAATATAACTGATATAACAATATTATGAAACTATTACTAGACAATAATAAATATTTATTTAGCATACACAGGATCCCCCAATTACATATGTTATAATAAATTACACAAATCACACAAATGAAATAGAGAAAATGTAAACTTATAAACAATTAAATAGATGTGTAATAATGAGCACTAACTCATTATAAAAGACAAAAATTTAACTCAATTCAAACACTGAATAAACTCTTTTTCTAATTACATTTAAAGGGTCTGTGAAAAAGTCCTCATGGTCCATGCATCATAATAGCGCTATCAAATAACTATCACAAAATCCGATTTTCCTCATTAATTTTACGCGTAATTTACGCGCTAATATTGCGAGAAATCAATATTCTGACGAAATGGTAAAAGATCATTAGTAAATTATTACTATTTCATTAACGTCATTGCAATTTCATTTCACTGTGCGAGCGGTAGGATGTTCCTTTTTTCATAAGGTGACTAACTACATCGCATATGCATGCGTTAAGCACAACTCTGATTTAAACATCTTCGATTGAACATTTCTAATGAGGAAATCTACTGAAGACGTTTGATACTGTTACATATGTTGTTTCGTTTTTGAAGGATTTGTTGCTGAAATATATCATTATGGGTGTAGGTTTTCGTTCCTCTCATCTATCTTTCGCGCTATTTAATTCAGGACAAAATACTTCCGTACTATTCCGGTAGTTATGTTTCGCCGAGCAATTGTCCCCGCGAGCAACTGTTCGCGTGGAATTTTCCGCAAACCGTTTTAAACATCCGCAATGATGGAGAATGGAGTACACAAGGCAATCTAATGTAAGGGAATTAACAATTTACTCCAATTTATTGCTAGATTAAATGCATATGAAATTTCCTTCTTGAAGTGGTAGACGGTGGGTGTGAATTCATTTACACGTCACTCTATAGTGACGTGTACGTTGATTTCGGATAAGTCGCGCATAATGTTTCCATCTCCACAAAAGGTACTCGAAGCCATGACTCGTCGCCATTCCGTTAATCATTCCATGTTCCTTCGGCTATTCTTCTCGCAGGAAAAAACAGACGACGTCGGTTCTTGTCTGCATTTCCATTGGAGGCCCACATGTTTGGGGCGTCTATTCTAATCACCCAAAGGAGTAATCAGGTCGTCTGCTACCTCCTCTTCATTTACATTTGCACTATTCAGTCTCTCCTTAGATTCGCTTTGTTTTCATTCCGCCTTACCTCAATCTCCTTCTCAGTGGTGTATAAGTCTCTCTAACAATTTACATATATCTCTTTATATAGACGCTTCTCCGGATATATATATACGAGTAAAGGTTGCTTGCATACTGCAAGCTTAATGTAAGATACATTAACTAAGGCATTACACACCTCCTGCAACACTCCACCTGCCATACACCGAGCCTTTAGTGTCCTATATGTATATCTCTTTATATAGACGCTTCTCCAGATATATATAGATATATATACATATAGGATACTAAAGGCGAGGCAGAAGGAAGTGCCTCACGGAGCCGCCGATTTTTTTGCCGTGAAGTCCCGGGTTTGGAAATCTAGGAAAAAAGCGGATTTCCATTCTACGCATCATGGGTTCGATTCTAGGGGGCCCCAAAAACGGCCACTTTCCCATAAGAATGCCATGAGCGCATTTTCAAAAATTCATTTAGCGTACTTAGCGTAAGGATAGAACGTTGAAATTTACGGAATCGTTAGAAAATGATTTTATCTTTCGTTTGCCGCAAAAGATTTATCCCTGATGGCTCCAGGTTCGATGCTAGGTACATTCTTAGTGCAATAATTCACGTAATCGATACAGCACAAACACCTCTATAGTATATCTAGAGGTTTTTACCTTGAGGGTCCTTAGTTCGATGCTAGGGCAGTTTTTATGTCTGAAGTTCATGAATTCATTTAGGGTATTTTTCTTTATGATAGAAACTTGCAAATCACGGTGTTGTTAGAATGGATGATAGTCCATCGTATGCTGTATATATTTTTGCCCTATAGGCCCAGGTTCGATCCCAGGACCATTCGAATGACAGAATTTTCAAAAATTCGTAACGGCCCGGTCAGGTAGAAGGTTGAAATTCACTACATCTATAGAAGATGGGGTTATCTATCGTATGCCGTAAGGATATTTGTCCTAGTTGACCCAGGTTCGATGCTAGGACAAATCGTATAGACGTATTTTAAATAATTCGTTTACGTTTTGTAATTGGTGGATGGCAGTCCGTTTATAGCAGGTGGAGTGTTACAGGAGGTGTACAATGCCTTAGTTAAAGTATCTTACATTAAGCTTGCAGTATGCAAGCAACTTTGACTCGTATACCTATATATCAATATATCTCTTTATATAGATGCTTCTCTGGATATATATATANATAGTAATATCTGGTTATCATCTCTAATAACTTCAGGGAGATCATCGATAAACAGAGAAAACAAATATGGACCAAGGACACTCCCTTGAGCAACGCCGGAAAGTACATGAGCCCATGTAGAGGAATGATTATTCAAAACTACCCTCTGCTTTCTATTAAAAAGAAAACTGCCAAGTAGAGTAAGAAAATTACTATGAATGCCATATCTATTTTGTAGCTTGTATAAGAGGAGAGAGTGGTCAAGGGAGTCAAACGCTTTGGCGAAGTCAATATAACAAACATCTAATTGCGAATTACTTTGGAAAGTTTCAACTGCATGATACTGAAGGGAGGAAAGATTGGTGAGGCACGAGCGTCCAGGAAGAAAACCATGTTGCACTTGAGAGAGGTAAGGGGAGGTGAAGTCCGAAAGTCTTTTTGAAATTATCCTTTCACAAACCATTGATAGAATGGGTAGAACAGAGATGGGTCGATAGGACTTCACTGAGCTTCTATCACCGGATTTAAATAGAGAAATTACGTTTGCTGCCTTCCAAGCTGAAGGGAAGTAACCGGATGAAAAACACCTATTTATAAGAGTAGCTACGGGCTGTGAGAGAGAAGGCGCGGAGTTTTTTAAGAACATTGACCCGATGAGATCGGAGCCAATGGCTCTATTTGGCGAGAGATTTCTGAGAAGTTGAAGGCATTCCTCGGCAGTTGTGGCTATGGATGAGAGTGAAAAGGGACAGACACTCTCCACTTGAAGAGCATCAAAATCATAGGAGTTTGAAGGCGGTGTAAAAACTGATTGAAAGTATTCATTAAAAAGGAAGGATCTATTGGGGCCAGAAGCTGTTCTTTGATCAAGATGGAATCTCTCTGGGATCTTGCCACCTTTCCGACGAGAATTGATCATAGTCCAGAACCCCTTTGGATTTGATGCTGCTTGTGAGGAAACCGAATCAATATAATTTCTGTAGTGGAGCTTCAGCATGAACTTCGCCTGTCGTCTCAAGACTGCAAAGGTATTTTTGGTATGCGGATTGGGAAATTTTTTCATTAAACAAAAAGCTCTGTGCTTATTTTTCATACAAAAAACCGAGTCACTTTTCACCCAAAAGGGAAACTTTTTGGCCTTGAGAAGACGGTGAGGAACGAAGTCTTCCAGTTGGGGATGGCTCAAGGCGGAGCGGAGGTATCGCGCCTTCCAAGAACAGGCCACATGCTGGGGATTATCTCGAACTCAAGAGACAGATGGTTGGAACAAAAGATATTTCGGCCAAGGGTAATTCCTTCAATATGGGAAGAGGAAACAACGTAGTCCAGTGTGGCCAACTGACGCGAGGCTTCTAAATTAAACTGTCCCAAACCAAGGCCTAGAATAAAATGCTGAAAAAAATAGTCATCACAGGTGTCATTGCAAACACCTGTTTCAGGGGACGACCATTAGATTTTTAAATTAAAGTCACCCAGTAGTAACACTTCTCCCAGGGATCTAACATGCATCACGGAATCAAAACAATTTTCCAGAATGGAAATATCACTAGAGGGGGGGGGCGATAAAAAACACCAATGAAGAGCTTTTTAGTATGGGGAGAGGAAGAATCACTATGAACACTATTAACACATAATTCAGTCCATAACAGTTCACAGTTCGGTTCAAGATCCTGCCGTCTTTTTGCAGGAAAATTCATGTCAATAGCAAGGAGAACACCACCACCTCCACGACCAATACGGCCACGTCTAAAAATTTGATAAGAACACAACAAGGACAGCTCACAATCACTCACGGAATCGGTGAACCATGTTTCGGTGAATGCTAACACATTAAATTTGCACAATTCATGGAAATGAGTCTGCACTATATCAAGCTTATTATTCAAACTGCGTACATTTTGAAGATAAAAGCTGATGGAACGAAAATTCAGAGGACCAGGGTTCACTTCCACATCACCGGCGAGCAAAAGTAAGAGGAGCAGCTGCGACGACGACGAGGAACCAACGTTCGAAAAGGAAGAGGGCCTACCGCGGAAAGAAGCCGGTGTCAATCCGATGGATTCCAAGCATACATCGTTCCATACTTCTTTGTGTAGTCTGAAGTTGCTGGATTATTGCTGCGTTTAACACCCATGTTTCACTTCCATATGTCAAAACTGGTAGAATGCATTGGTTGAAGAACTTTCTCTTCAAGACCATTGGCATTTTCGACTTCAGAATATGGGCATTCCTTCCGAAGGTACTCCAGCCTAGTTTAATTCTTCGATTCACTTCATTAATCCTGTTTTTCTCTCCTGTCGTAACCAGTTGTCCCAGGTAAGTGTACTCTGAACAAACATCAAGGGGTACCTCTTGTAGTAGGATTGGTACTTGTGCTGCAAAAGAATTATACATTACCTTAGTTTTCGATAAGTTTATCCTGAGTCCTATTTTCTGCCCAGCCGCGTTCAGTTCTTGAAGTCTTGATGCTAGATCTTCACCGTTGGTTGCGAAGAGTACTATATCATCTGCGAAACGCAAATGACTGATGTGCTCTCCATTGATCCGTAGGCCTCTTTCCTCCCAGTCTAAGGTTTTAAAGACTTCTTCCAGAACGGCTGTAAAAAGAATTGGTGAAAGGCAGTCGCCTTGTCTCACTCCCTTCTCAATCCGGAATTCCTCTGTTTCTTCATGCAGCATTACAGAGGCTGTGGCGTCCTTGTAGATGCTGCGTAGAAGTTGGATGTACTTTGTATCTATCCCTTGTTTCCCCAGTGCCTCCAGTGTGGAGGAGGTACTTACCGAGTCAAAGGCCTGGGCATAATCCACGAAGCAGAGTACTAGTGGCATCTCGTATTCGTTCATTTTGCTGATAATTTCTTGCAGCGTGTGGATGTGGTCCATAGTGCTGAATCCCTTGCGAAATCCAGCTTGTTCTCTGGGCTGGGCAGCTGCCAGGGACGTCTTCAGACGTGCAGCTATTACTCTCATGAACGTTTTGTAA
Source organism: Ladona fulva (assembly GCA_000376725.2). NCBI lineage: Eukaryota > Metazoa > Arthropoda > Insecta > Odonata > Libellulidae > Ladona > Ladona fulva. The sequence goes on along the minus strand of KZ308899.1, from coordinate 1,737,907 downwards.
ATAACAGGAAGGAGGCTGATGGGGCGGTAGTTCTTCAAATCTTCCTTGCTTCCTTTCTTGTGCAAAAGGACAATCTTTGCATGGTTCCATTCCTTCGGAATTCTCCCTTGTCTAAGGCAATTAGTGAATAACTGCGCTAGGACAGGAGAAATTTCTGTAACACCAAGTTTCAGATATTCTGCTAAAACTCCATCAGCTCCTCCTGCCTTTCCATTCTTCATCTTCTTGATGGCCTCTGTTACTTCTTCTGGGAGTATAGAGGGGGGATTTTCTGAGTTTTGTGTTTCTTCTTGGTTTTCCTCTTCAACATTTTCTGTCTTCTTGTATAAGTTGGTGAAGTATTCGGTTACTGTCCTCAGTATTGCTTGTCTATTGGAAGTTGTTGTGCCATCTTCTTTCTGGACGACCAAGATTTGTTTCTTTCCCATTGCTAGGCGTCGTCTGACCCTCTTCATACTCTTGTTGTTCTCTATAGCTTCTTGTACAATTCTTTCGTTAAAATTCCTTACATCTTCCTTCATCGCCACTCTGATAGACTTGCATAGCTCGACATATTCGATATTTTCCTTTGGCAAGTCTGAGTGCTTCAGTTGCTTTCGCTGTTTCATCATTTTCCTGGTTCTGTCGCTGAACTTCTTATCCTTTGGTCTTTTTGGTGTACTTGCTACTTCTTCTGCCGCTGCTTTCACGACTTCCATGACTTTGGCTTCCAGTTCTACTTCTTGAAGTGCTGAAAACCTATTTCTAAGTTCCAGCTGGAACTCTTTCCTATTTTCTTCTAATTTTCTAATACTTACCTCCTGTTTCCTGCTTGAGACCAACTTCTTTCGCTCCATTCTGACGTTAATCTTCATTCTGCATCTAACTATCCTATGGTCACTGCCGGTGTTGAAGTTGTTTAGTACCTCACAAATCCGGAGAAGCGATACGTGATAAATTCGTTTAGTTTACTTAGCTTCAAGATAGAACGTTGAAATTTACGGAATCGTTAGAAAATGATTTTATCTTCCGTTTCCCGCAAGAGCTTTCTACCTAATTGCCCCAGGTTCTAATCTAGGTACTTAGTGCAAAACTTTCAAAAAATCATTTACGGTATTTCTAGGAAAGATAGAACGTTGAAATTCACGTCAACGACAGATTGCAAACACCTCTATAGTATACATAGAGGTGTTTACTCTAAGGGTCCTTAGTTCGATGGTAGGGCAGTTTTTCTATCTGAAGTTCTTAAATTCATTTAGGGTATTTTCCGTTAAGATAGAAACTTGCAATTCACGGTGTATTTAGAATAGATGATTTTCTATCGTATGCCGTAAAGCTTTTTGCCCTAAAGGCCCAGGTTCGATCCCAGGACCATTCGAATGACAACATTTTCAAAAATTCGTTACGGCATTTCCCGGTCAGGTAGAAGATTGAAATTCGCTACATCTATAGAAGATGGGGTTATCTATCGTATGCCTTAAGGATATTTGTCCTAATGGACCCAAGATTGATGCTAGGACATTACTTATGCACGTATTATGAATAATTCGTTTAGGTTATTTAAGTTGGTGCATGGAACTCGGTGTATGGAATGCGGAGTGGATCAAAAGGTGTGTAACCTTGGTAACCTGACCCCATGTTCGATGCTAGTTAATTTCTTATTGCAAAACTTTTCAATACCTCCGACCTCTGTCTGTCAGACGAATAGTCTCAGACTCTCAGACAGAGTGATCAAACACCTCTATAGTATACCTAGAGGTGTTTACCCTGAGGGTCCTCAGTTTGATACTAGGGCAGTTTTTCTGTCTGAAGTTCATGAATTCATTTAGGTTATTTTCCGTTAAGATAGAAAATTGCAATTAACGGTGTTGTTAGAATTTATGATTGTCTATCGTATGCCTTTAAGCTTTTTGCCCTAAAGGCTCAGGTTCGATCCCAGGACCATTCGAATGACCGAATTTTCAAAAATTCGTTACGGGATTTCCCGGTCAGGTAGAAGGTTGAAATTCGCTACATCTATAGAAAATAGGGATTTCTATGGTATGCTGTAAGAATATTTGTCCTCATAGACCCAGGTTCGATGCTAGGACAATTCTTATGCACGTATTATGAATAATTCGTTTAGGTTATTGTAGTTGGTGCATTTAACTCGGTGTATGGATGGCGGACTGTTGCAGGTTGTATGTAATGCCATAGTTAAACTATCTAACATTAAGCTTGCAGATGCAAGCAACTTTTTCTCGTATATATATATAGCCATATAGGATACAAACTCTGAGGCTAAATGGAATCGCTGACTCGGTGATTTTTCTGCATAAATACCCTACCTTCTTCCTAGAGTAACAGCGAGATATCAAACCTAATATGAATAGAAATGTACAGCAACTATGTTGGGTTCGATGCTAGGACAGTTCAAATTTCACCAATTTTAAAATACACAGGGAGTTTTCTTAATAATTTTATCGAGGCACTTTCCGTAAATATATATAGAGCTAAAATTAGAAATGTATCTTTATATTATAGAGCTAAAATTCGAAATGTGAATAAGATTTTCGCATAGGTTTTATATTCAACGTTGAAGCTTGCAAATTGGTCCATGGTTCGATACCTGGGCAGGATAAATATTCCTCCATATGAACTGTACAGAAATCACGGAGACGGATATTTTGAGGAACTGCCGATGCGATGATGCTTTAAAACCTAAGGAATAGCTCCTTGACGAGCTTCTGAAGCACAATTACAATTAAGATTCGCGTAAATGTTTCTGGGTTCGTTGTTAAGACAGCTCAAATTTCGCAGTAACGTTCCTAGAAGGAAATTGTGCCAATTCATAAATCAGGAATCAGCAATATGACTCGTGGGAAAAATCATAATCATTAAGTATTCAAGTAACTTTTACTCGCACTGTAATAATCAGCGTCGTGTTTATATTTATTTATTTAATGACCACAGTTAGGCAATAGGCCAGGTGGTCATTTATGGAGGGAAAATGAAAATAAAGCACACTGCCTGGTACTCACCCAAGTCGGGAGGAAAAACCCAAAAAACCCCGGAGGCAGTGCGTCAATTACTAAATCTAAACATTTAGGTTACATTTGAAACAATTTACATAGTAAGCTAAGCCATTTACATGTAATTTAAACACATTTTCATAATTTTACCTAAGAGTTTGGTTAACTACATAATAATCAATAAACTTAATTTACTGTTTACAATGTGTGATTAGAAAAGATTGCATAAATGTTTTAATTCTATTTAATATGGCTTCGCTGGAAAAGGGAAAGAATCGGGAACTTCTTCACCTAAATTGTTCCATTCTGTTATTCAGGTTAATCCAGAAATTAATATTAGCAAATATCTATTCTCTATTTAAGAGTGGAAATTTTATGTTTACGGTCGTTTCTCCCTAAGAAGTCTGGATATTGTAGTCTATTTATCAATTCTTTCATGGAAGGCTTTCCCGTTATACAGTTCTTGTTATATATATATATCAGGTGTCAAAAGATATGCATTAAAGCGATTATTGAACATTAATTTCACGTACTTAGCGATTGTAATGAAATGTGAAACTTAGGGATCTATTAGAGATCCGATTGATTAATACATATCGATTTTTTATTAAAGTTATCCTTGGTTCGACTCCGGTTGAATTGACACCCGTCCGTGAGAAATGCACGTGGAGCTCATTTTGATCGATTGCAACCTTTTTTTCAGTTACAAAAAGAAATAAGGAACAGTAAGCCCAAATAGCCAAACTTCCTAATGGTTCTTAACATAGTATTAAAAATCGATAAGTACAATAATAATTGAGACTTAACGAACCATCAAGTAAAAAATAATAATAATAAAAATAACATGTAATAAATGAAAAGGAGGAATACCTATTTCCTTTACAAGAAGCTCACGGGTATTATACCCCCAAAATGCAAATGTATATAACGTATGAGTGGGCCCTGAATGTAACAAAGGACGTTTTCTGGATAACATGGAGAAATTTAAAGATATGAGGAATTATTCTGGTGGCAATGTCAGAGGTTTTCTACTTCCCATTTCTCTCCGATCCTCCGTGTTCCTTCCAACTCATACCCCATTTTCCTAAATTATCTCGCCCACACCTCACTCCCATTGACACGCCTCACCTTTAATTTTAGTTTAACAAAAGTGAAATTATTTTTGATTAAACTACGCAGCATCATCCGCTAGTACGAGATACCAATTATGGGCATTTACAAGAATCGGTGGTGCTCACTATTTAAAGAGATTAAAGGGAGCAATAATTTTATCATTTTGATACGATACCGTTTGCTTTCAGGCTTCGTATCTTTTTATCAGATTTCATCTTTAAAAGCTAATTACAGCATTTTTTGTTATTCCTAACTCGTGTTACCTCCTGAATATTTACTATCTACTGATATTTTTCTTAACTCTCTATAGCCACTTTTCGTATTACGTCAGAAAAATCATAATTTATGAAATATTACTCCTCTCGTAATATTTTCATATGTTAGTTTTTACTTTAGTTCTGCATTTCTTATATTTCCCATTGCAATTCTCTTTCGATTGAAAACCACTTCAGCATTGACTTTTCTCGAATTAATGTCGTTCTTTCTTATAATAATCTAACGTAATGTTACAAACTTTGAATTATCTACCTCGGACTTAAATTTGTTTATGAGCTAGCACATGAATTAATATTTTCTTCAACTATTTTCTGCTCTGGTTATTTCATGCTTCTGTTTTCTTGGATGATTTTCACTTCCCTTCTTTGGGGATATTCTCCCACAACATAGGTTTTCCTTCACCTACTTACCGTTGGGATGATATTTTCCCTCGAAACCATCCCGTTGGTTCTACTTGCCCAAGCTGTCATGGTGAATTCAATACTTACGGACTAAGTTATGTGAATTCCTATTTCCACATCTTTACGAATGGAATTTTCCCCCTTTTTTCATTCATATTTTGGTACAGGATAGCGTAGAATGTAACTGTCACTCGCTTTTTTCTATTTTTTGTTCGTTAATGTGATAATATGAAAGCGTTTGAGTTAGAGATGCTCGTCCTTTATTGAATGACAATAAAATGTCATTCAAATGGCAGTTTTACAGCATTTACGTAGTCATTTTCCATTTATAGCATTCTGTTTAAGTAAAAAATTCAAGGGGGAAATTACCCCACTCCTCATCTTGCCAAGTATACCTCATTCATTCTCTCTAAAACTCTCGGTAGCTAATGGTAGAGAGCTTCAAATCGACATTCATACTCTAGTGACATACCGCTGCGTTACTGTAAGCTTTGCATTTGCTCATTTCGTCACCCATTTATTTCTACCGCTAACCTCCTTTCCGTTCAACCGATCCTCATGCTCCTTTCATCTGTGCGAATTCTTTCGGCTCCGCAATTCCATCCGTATTTCCAATGCCATACGTCGGAGGCAGTTTGAAGAGCACGTACGTGAAAATTTTAAAGGTAAAACATTGATTTGGCGGTTGACCTCTGGAAAAAAAAACACTGCAATCTGAACCCTCCTTCTGTTCCTGTGAATACTTCATGCAATGGCTCCTCCGAAAAATGTTTGTTAATAAAGGACATTTGATTGCCTCGCACAAACACGGTTTTCACACGGCGCACGAATCACTAATTCAGTGAGCGGCAGAAGTGCTGCACGGATGAAAATGTTGGACCTGCAATTGGGACGCGTTTGCCACTCGTACTTATCTCGTTTGAGATTCTCAAAGGAATCGCAAACACTCCGCTGAGAAGGGACGACGGAAAAATAAGAATGGGTTTAATGCGGCCTTTCCTAAAAGGGCTCAAATGCATTAGGTCTTTATTAAACTTTGACCTCAACGATCAAAAGAGGGAGTATTCTAAAGGAAATGCCACTCCGGCTGTGCTATTCCAAAATTCTTTAGGACGTAAATTACGTATACAATGCTTTGATGTGTGTTAGTACGTACGTTAGACGCTGAGGTATCACTGATAATATTCGATATCATATACGGTATTTAAAGAGCCACGTTCATGGGCGTGAACGATCGCCCAGGGCGGTTCGTACTCTCGGGGTCGATGTTAAGCTACTCAGTTATACCTCGGCTAACGAGTGACCCTGCAAACGAATTTTCGGCTTACGAAGTTATTTTTCGCTGCTTTTCTGACTCGGCTTACGAATGTGGATTCGGCTAACGAATGATTTAGTAGATGCGAACTTAAAGCAGCAAACATGAAGGGTTGGGCCATTCCGATATCTTTTGCGTCTTTACACGTGGGAAAGGAATGAGCTGACCACATCACATAGACCACCCACCAACCCAAAGTGGTGGTTTATGCTCAATGCAGCGAGAAGTTAGACGTCTCATAAAATCATGTCGAGGTTAACGAATGTGATTCCGGAACGAATTATCTTCGTTAGCAGAGGTTTGTGGTTTTATTAGGTTATATGTAAGCTGTGGTTTTTATTAGGTTATATTTTAAAATGTGTTGTATTTTTTTGGAATTTACTCATAAATGAAGTAAATGCATTATGGATAAATATAGGCTTGGTTTACGATCCGAAGGGATCACGTCAGCACTTTCATATAGATTCATAAAAGTCATCAGCTATTTCCAAATAAGTATGTTTCACAGTGACCGCAACCTGTAATCCCTAAATCAGTGGCACCTGTAGACCATTGTGACTTATCGAAAGCAATTTCTCTTATAAAATATGAAGGTAGATTAAACGAACTAGCGATGATGTGCCTAGATAGTGATGTCGAAAAAGATATTGGCATTGATGCAGTAATCAAAGATTGTTTGTAATTAATCATATAAGGGTACATCTTTTAGTAGCTACAAGAAGTTTATAATGATTCATTATTTCAAGTGTCGCTCAGTGAATATTTCAAATTGTGAATTATTTAAAGTAAATGCTTCAAGGAAAAGGGTTTAGGTGACTTGGCACGATAAGACGTGCACCTAGGAACATTTCCAATTCTCTAAGAGTAACCGAACCGCAATTGGGAGACCCGGGTTCGAGTCCAGACCCCATCAGACTTTTTCACGCCCGTTTCTCCTCGTAAATGCTTAAACTTCATTATTATTTTCAAAACAGATCCTTGACAAAAGTTATTCATTTACAAGTATATATATTCTTCATAATATATATATACTTGTAGTATATTATAATATAATATAACTTCCATCCTGAAGATGGCTTCTTTGGAGGAAGCCGAAACGTCCACCATCATGGATATACTCACCCGGCTGGAAACCCGAGAACTCTTCATCCAAGTATATATATTGATTGAAATATATTTGAAGTGTAATCGGACCGTTACTATTTTTAGTGTACATCAACGACCTTAACAATAACATTAATAGTAAAGTTAGGATATTTGCGGACGACACGGTCATTTATAGAGAAATAGGAAGCTCAGAGGATAGAGTAACCCTCACCAATAACTTAACCTGGGGTACTCACATCCGTAATATATGTGGTCGAGCGCTTAGAAAACTTGGATTTGTGAAGAGAATTGTCGGTTGGAGCGAAGAAAAAGTCCGTGAGAGATGTTACGTTGCGTTGGTCAGGCCTCACCTGGAATATGCGTGTAGTGTATAGGACCCTGCAGAAAAATGTTGTATTCGTGAATTAGAAAAAGTACAGTGGAAGGCGATACGTTTTGTAAAGAATTGTTACGACAAGTCAGTGAGTGTTACGCAAATGCTTCAGGACGCGGGATGGGAATCTTTGGAAGACAGAAGGCTTAACCAAAGGATAAATCTACTTAATAAATTTAGAGAAAGCACATTCACAGATGATGTAGCTGACATAATGCGTCCCCCATGTTATATAGGCCGTTCTGATACTGCGAGAAAAATCCGAGAAATAGATGCTAGAACAAGTCGTTTCAAAAATTCCTTTTTTCCGCGAACGATACGTGAAAGCAATCGATTAGCGAAGTAGAGTCATGGTGCTTGCACCCCCTGCCACACGCCGAAAGGCAGCTTGCAGGGTACTTATGTAGATGTAGATGTAGAAGTGACATTTCCTTTAGAATACTCCCTCTTTTGATCGTTGAGGTCAAAGTTTAATAAAGACCTAATGCATTTGAGCCCTTTCAGGAACGGCCGCATTAAACCCATTCTTATTAAATATATTATATATTTTTCAAGAACGTCCAATGAATATATCCTTTACTATCAGAAATGTAGAGCTGGTAAAAAATCTAAATTTCGTTCCAATGGTAATTTGTGGTAAGTTCCACAAGACATTTTTGTTCCGACCGGTTTCAGCCATTGACGGCCATCATTGCATTTCTATCAAAAGCACAGCATAAACACTTCTTGTGAAACTTATGAAGTATGGATTTTATTACCAGCTTTCATGGCGGTCAACGAAGTACAGCCTTCCCATATCAAATTCATTTGGATCGAATGATTTTAATTGGACCGTATTATTTTCCGTTTCGGTTTTCGCCCATAGAAAACAAAATTTCGGATCAATTACGGTTTTCTGATTCTGCTAACATCGAACCAGTTTGAGCCGGAATTTTCCGTTTCGTCTATTATTATATTATATTCTTATAACATTTTTTTATTAATTTTATCATTTACATTCATTCATATTTAATATTAAAATATAACTTAGTACAATTATACTTCAGATAAATTTGTATTGTTGGGAACCGAAAGTCGGTACGGAATAAAAACTGTTTTCGGTTTTCCCTCCAGAAAATATAACGTTCATTTGGTTTCGATTCGATTCCCTGTTTACCATTCAGGCAGTGTTACGGTGAAATAGAATTTTGTGTAATATTATCGATGACTAGATCAAATCATTTATATAAGCTTACACATTATTCTCCGAAAACGTTAACGATGTGATTTTAATATGCTATAGTTAGAAGAAACTAAATCATAGTCCAAAAGCTTTCGGAATTAGAAGTCGGAATTTGGAACTGTAATCGGAATCAAGTTTTTATAATCTGCGTTGTGTCCCATTTCAAGTTTCCAAAGTTTTGCTAAGTATCAACGTTTTTACTTTGTTTTACGTTTAAAAACACAATCGTTCACTTCACTGCCCATTCGAAACCTTACTGACAAAACGTCACTTATCTGTCACTCGCTTCGGGGTTATGTTCCCACGTAATATTCCGAGATGCGCTGTAAACAGTCTCGTCTTTAACAACGACACCAGTCGTCATGGCAACAGAGTTTGAAAGTCAAAAATGTCAAAAAAGTGAAAAATGACGGAAAAGTGAAAGGAAATTTTAATTGATTTATTTAAGCAAAATTTAATTTGAATGCTTGAAAGCCACCAAAAATGTTTTAAATTATAGTTGCCAAAGACTCACTTTTACAATCTATTGCTTAGTGGATACATTCATTTTGAAGCTATTATCAATATCCTGAAAAGTTAATTAGTAATATTTTGCTAAACAATTATCTGCACTCGTTATTAAGGCGAACTCTCGTTCTTTAATATTGAAAGTCTTTTACGATTAGTTTTTCGTAGTTGACTTTGTGGGACAAGTTTTAAGATAATAATTTCGTCCAGAATTAGAATCAGTGAATTTATTTTTGACTATTGAGAAATTAAGTTTCTAAGGCTTGAAAACGTACAAAGTACGAAAAACCAACAAAAATTTAAAAGGGTAGATTATATTTAAGCCTTCAAATCAATCCATCATCGCCGATTACAGAGCTGATTTACCTACATTCAGTTATTTTTACCAGAAATACATCCGAAATAAAAGTAGATCTAAATGAGTATTACTGAAGATTTATTTAAAATTTCTATTTGATGCACCTTGACGAATTAAGAACGCACGAAATTTTGCAGTTACGCTAAAGTTCCTTCTGAATCTGCTACGTCGAAACGTCGCCTGTTTGGCTGCAAATTTATGATGTTATCAATAGATTCAAATCGATGCAGCCAATAGATAGAGATGCATAATTTCTCCAGTAAAGGGAAGTGTAATTTGAGATTTTTGAAGCTTGTAGCTCCTCTGCCTGAAAGGTTGGTCATTTGCATAAAATGAATGTGTTACTTCTGAAATATTAGTCCGTAAGTTTTGTCGGTCCACCTTCACACCAACGGAAATTGATTATTTATAAAATGAAATAAAGACCGTTTCGTACACTTCCACAGCAATTTTATTATGGCAACATGTTTCGCTAGTTTTACCAGAAATACATCCGAAATAAAAGTAGATCTAAATGAGTACTACCAGTGAAAATCTCATGTGCCAAAAATTTCATATCCGAAAATGATCTAGTGTTGATTAGGGCAGATAAAGGACAAAGTGTAGTGATTTGTGATAGACAACAATATGTGAATAAGTGCCATGATTTTATTAATGACCATAACATCCAGATCCTGAAAAAAGACCCAACTGTGAACCATCAAACATGCGTAAGGAAAGAAGTAAAGGAATCGAAGCTAATATCGAATAGAGAAAAGTTCAATGTAATTGAAATGAATCCCCTACCTCCAAGACTATTCGGACTGCCTAAATTACACAAAGAAAACCACCCCATCAGGCCAGTGATATCAAGTATCTCATCCCCAACCCATAAATTAGCATTTAAACTGAATAGTATCATAAGAAACTTGACAAATTTCCAGTCATCATATGGAATAAAAAATTCTATCGAATTAACTAGATTACTGGCAGATAAAGAATTTCCAAAGAACGCTATCCTAATTAGCCTGGACGTTAAAAATTTGTTCACTTCTATACCCACAGACGAAGCCCTAACTGCCCTTCACAATATCTTAGAAAAATCAGGGATTGATCTTGTTATCCGGAAGGAAATCATTAATTTAACTTCTGTGTGCTTAGCACAAAATTATTTCCAATTTGACAATAAGTTTTATAATCAAACGAAAGGTTTAGCTATGGGTTCCCCATTATCTCCTATATTGGCCGAATTATTCATGGATAACGTTGAACAGGAGTTGTTTAAGAGCAATAATGAACTTATTAA
>KZ308899.1:1694858-1722417 GCA_000376725.2 Ladona fulva | reverse complement strand
GGTAATAAGTTAAACTATACGCACTTAACGGGAACTAGACTTAAGACTGAAACGGACACTGAAGTTAGAGAAATGAAACGACTAAATTACCACCAAGTGGTTCTGTTTCGCTCAACTAAAATACGTTAAACTAAACTAATCTGACTCTGAAACTTGACCTGAGACTAAGGAAAACACCTGAATATATCTACTCGAAACTTACGGAAAGGACGATAAAAACCTTTTTTTTTTAATATAACTGAAATAACCTTAAGAACGACGGTTTACACAAAACAGTATACAGTAAAAATAAAGAAGAAAAGCTTTAGCTGTACTTATCACTGGTCTGCCTCTCAGCTTTTGATGCTCTAAATCACAACTCAGTTGCTCAGAACTTCCTGTACTCGGACTGCAGTTGTTGTTCGCTCCCACTTCAGTCTACTCTTTCAGATATTCGTTTGTTTAATTCCATTCACGGCTAAACCATCAAATTGGGTTCTCATCCCTTGATTCCCTGTGTTTAAATTGAAAAGCAAATTAGCATCCATGATTAGTTTCAAAACGTCTTTGTATTTTTGGCATCAAGCATTTCCCGTCTCCCCAGCATCTTTCGACCGATTTCCCTCAGTGAAATAGACTGTGGGAATAAGATAACGAGAATTCAAAGGTAACATTTCTTGGGTGAACTCCAAGAGCTAATTTGAAGTGAAAAAATACCGGCTCTCAGCGCAATTAAAGAGGATCTTCTGATTCCGTCATGGAGAGCGGATAATTAAGATTGAAACTGGATGTTGCATACGTTTACGAAGAGATTTCCCAAGTGGTATCATTAAAGAGGATCAATTGTTCTCAATGTGAAACTTTTCTGCGTTTGGAAACATTGTCTCCAAAAGTCAACTAAGTCGACAGTAATAATAATCGACCAAATTCAGTTGAAATGAACGAAGTTTGATGACATCAATACAGGTGGATTAAATGACACCATTTTAGAGGGAAGGAAAAATATATTATTAGATCTTGGATTGCAAACTCTTACATAAAATCAAAATACATTTTTATTACTATTTCTTTGGATATCCCCGCTTCAGATATTCGTATGTGTGACTCCAGAATTTTCAACTAAATCTACATCTTTTATATTCAATTCATGAAGTTTACCACACAGATGGTATTCCACACATATTGTATTCTATTGAAGAATTAAGCTTAAAGGGCTTATATTCATATACTATATTAGCCGCTTTTCGTACAATTTTAATATAATCATTCGATAGATAAATAAGTCTTCCTCTCAGCAAGCCGATCCCAAATACCCTCAAGTTGCTTTGAGTCTATTTCTCAAGTGGTTAAAGAGAAGATAATTGAGTCTGTTGCTGTAAATGTGTAAAATATCTAAAAAGCTCAAGGGATAAAGGTAAAATCCAATAAAATTGCTTAGAATTACAGCTTTGTCAGTTCCCATACTTCATAAATTGTTCTCCTTTTCTACCATTTCCTATTATTTGGTGTAAGTTTCATGGAATGAAGTTCCAAGCGATCTCAGTTTTGCACATATTCGAATGCTCTATAAGGAAAATTTTTGTAATAAATAATATACATATATTTTTTGTAGACTATTCTATTTATCCAAATTACACCTGCATACTTGCCTGTCCTGGCATACACCTTTCTTACATCCCAATTTATATTTCACATTCCATTCCTTAGAGATAATGAAGTAAATTAATTCGTAATTCAATGCATGCTTCTCTCACGTCTCTTCATCTGTTTGTCAGATGATATATGCCTACACAATAGTAATTTCAATAATTATTCGGAAAAGAACGACTACTAAGGACTAAAGAGCATCACTTTGTCAGTGTATTATAGTTTATTTGCAGTTGATGACTTCTAGTCTTAGTCCTTTACAACTTTGAGAGAAATGCCTTTCCAATAAGCGTGCTTGTTGATTTGGAGAACATTTGAATGTTTTATCAGGATTAAGCACAAGGGTGAACATAGGGACGGCTTTGTTATTTAATCGAGGAAAATACATTGTTCTAGTACCTCCATAATTATAATAATAATGCGAATTTAATTGGGCAAGATTGAGAATATCAATCATACTAATATATGTAAGCGATATCATTCGTATATGATAAGAATATATAGTATGAAAATAAAAACGTGTATTAATCAATGGTATACAATCGATAAAATATAAACGCCTTTTTAGTTGGCGAAATTGGGACTAGAGTCAAATCTTCCATTCAAACCTTGTCAGAATTTTGTACAAATATGGATGTATCACATTATGAGATTTTAAACTAAAATATATGATTCTGAAAAGCTCAGTGGAAATTGAAATAAAGAAAGAGGAAAGACAGAATTGTTCTGTGAAGGAAAAAAAAAAACATTTTCTTATCACTGAAGAAATGTTTCTACTGCAAGAAAACACCCACAAAGAGAAGTGAGAAAGTTGAAGGAGAGAATGAAAGGAAGAGAGAAAGAGATAACATAAAATATATTAAGAATTACAAAAGTTAAAGTCGTACGCAACTAATATCAGAACATAATTATTCTTTATCACTTAAAGTTAAATATAAAGATATTTAAATATAGTGTATAGTATGAACTAGCATAACACAAGTATATAAATTATAAAATTACATTATAATATGCAATTACATTAAATTGTCATTTGTTTAAACATCAAATTATTAGGAGGTACACTATTATGTACAGGGAAGGAAGAAACAGCAAAACAAGGAAGGGAGAAAAAATAAAAATGTTAGGAAAAGGAAAGATATAGTTGAACAGAAGGTGTGTGAAAATGAATTGAAGATGAGATCAAGCAGCATCTGTGCAAATTTGGCAAAAGAAATCGTGATGTTTTGAATAGAGTTTTTTCAATGAAGCTGAGAAGAGAGCGTTTGGAATTTCTGGCGGAAGTGAGTTCCATAGTCTGCAACTTGTACGTGAAAATATTATTGTAAAATTCGGTTTTGCGTTCGTGGATTTGAAGAACGAAGAGACATATTATTACTTTTCATTGAATATAGACAGGATATAAAATAAAGTTTCCTTCTATCATCATCGGAAAAGGTGGTTTTGCTATGGATTTCCGTTTGTGTAGGAACGATGAGAGAATCGATATCAAGAGAGAGATAAAGTAGGAAAATCGGAGGCAATTTCCCTTAATCGCGCCGAAAGTAAAAAATAGAAAAGGGTCGTTAAAACTTGGGCAGATATTCCCAAAGAGCACCGAAGGAACTCTCAAAACAAGATAAATTCGTATCTCCTTGTCGACGGCGTTTTTTGTTTCTGTAAATAAAAGGGAGAGGCATCGCCATTCGCTTACAGAGTCGGAATCGGTGAGGGTAATTTGGGTATCGAGTGGAATTCCCGTGAAAGTGGAAAGAGCTGTGAAGTGGGGCGCCTTTGTGAGTTTTATCGGATGTGAGGGCGCTTTAAGGAATTTTGGAATTGAAAGTGTCCCAAAACAGAGACCTTGAGGGATTCCGAAGAAGGAATACCTCCACGTTCACGAAATCGAGTATTCGAGATGTAACATAAAAGTTGAATATTAAAAAATAAATAATTTAAAATATAGTAATTTAATCTGGGCTTGGTTCATTGCGAACGGTAAACAATAAAATCTTTTGTCAAAACTATCTCAGGAACATAATCGGTATATAGGTTTCGACGCAAATGACATAAATACTTTAAAGTCGGTCGTAAAATTTATTAAAATTTGCTCTTTTAGGCTTACATCTGTTTGTAGTAGTCGATGAATAGTTTGCTCGAACTCAAATATAAATTATTAGATTATAAATATAGCCCGACTTTAGAATATACAGATATCACTAATGTTGTTCTGCTCAAATGTTGAGTAAAGTGTTGCTATGCCTGATCAGAATCAACTTGTACAACATGGCGAGATTTTAGAGACTTCTACGATACAATGCGTTGTTTAAAAAACGTCCTTCTCGTAACAAATTAGCTTCAAAGAGTAAACATCACCTCGAAATGTAACAATTAATGGGCTGTAAAAGTTAAGATATTTTAAACTCCCAACCGCAGATGTCTCTACTTTACCCCCTCGAATTTTATTCCGACTTTTATGTCCTAAACCGCACAATCTTCGCCAATTAATTCCTCCACCATAAAATTCCCTCCCGAAGGATCTTTCTCTCTCTCTATCTTGAGGGCGCTCTCTTCATCCTCCTCATCCCGTTGCTCTCTCTATCGTAGAAACCTGCTTCTCCCAAGTTCTTTCTTCAGAACAGTAACTACCGACTCTTAAGTTCATAGCGTCTTGAATGGAACGAATGTAACTTCAACATGGGTGTTGAGAATGTTGGAGTAGCTTAGGATTTCTTCCACGTGGATAGTGTTTTCTAGGCAAGAAAGAATGTAAGAATGAATACAGATTTTAAGATATTGTTATAGTAAGTAATGAGTAGAAAAATGGTGAGAATCATGCGGTTAATAATTGTAACAAAATTTTTTTAAACTTGTTTTACGATTGCGAATTTATTTCTTGAAATGAATGCTATGGGAATGGATTCGGTTTGGAAAATGTTTGGAGAAACATAATAGATAATGAGCGGATAATGATTGAATGTGGGCGAAAATAGGCTTCGTGACTAATATTAAAAAGGAATTTTACCTGATCTGAAAATATAACAAAGACGAATGCTATCAAAATGAAAGAGTAGTGTATTTGTAGAATGTGAACTGTAGTAAAAACTGTAGTAAAAAAAAGCTAGTTAAATGTTTCGGTTGACACACTTGTAGAAACGTAGTAGAGTGAAGTATGCGGAAACAGGGTAAGGATAGCATCCTACGATAGGGCCTAGGAGTATTTCCAAGTAGGAATGAATGTGAAAATAGTCGAACAGGACTGGAACTCGATGCTCCACTTGTCAGGCGGCTGCTCTAACCTTGCCGAAAGTGTTTAAGCAGAAAAGCATAAAAAGGGAGAAAAGAAAGCTCAATTTGTTAGAGCGGTGGCCATGCAAATCCTGGTTCGTGTCTAGGTCGCATCAGACATATTAATATCCGTTTCTCCCTAGGAAGATGTTCTTAGCTGAATGAATTGGAATGTTAAGAAAGATGTATTAATAGAAACGGAATGTGCATCGAGGTTTGGAAAGCATAAAAGAACCTTGTAAAATAAAATATGTAAATAATGTGCTTACCCCGAGAAATAATAGTATAAGTGATCGTAGGATTCTGTATAATATAATATACAAGTACAATTGATAAACATCGCTCCCTTTAGAAATAAGCGCTTAATGTGTTTTCGCTATATATTTCACACGATATTCACAATTATCCGTCATACTCTTCCACCTTTGCATAGTTATTTCACTTCTTAAATCTCTTCTCCTCAGCAACTCATTCATCACATTCAAACTGCTATTTACCGGTACTCCTCTTTCTTTTAAACCACTTGAAATCCTATCATATAATATTCACCAATTCTGTTTCACTCTCTCATTTCCTCTATCTTCTAAAAATCGTAAAACACCGCAGTCATACCCAATAGAAATAGCACATTTAATGTAACGTAAATACATTTACTCTCAAGTATTACGGTAGCCGGTTGGTCCGCACCTCGGATAATCGGTCCACAAGAAGTGTCCCTGTGGTGATGACCGTGAGGCATCGTACGCTTAAAAATATTTGAATCGCTTTGCTCTTCTCGTCCCCAGGGGGAGATTGAAGAGGGCTTCCAGAGGGGGGGCGTGGCGGAATTAATCGGGCGGGTTTTTGCGGAGGGTGCCCTTGCCTCGGCTTTATTTCATTCTGTTAAAGGGTGTCGCGCAATAGAATTGCTTTCCCCTTCTTCGAGAGTTACCCTTATAATCCGATGGATCCAATAAAACCTCATTACACGGACAAGTTTTATTTCCGCTCTGACGTCACCTTTAACAGAAACCGCTACATGTCACTATCCATTTTATCGAGATAAGATTTAAATTCTCCGATGCAAAGGCGGAGGTAGAGTGAAATATACGGTTCACCTTAGCGAAGAAATGGACGGAGACTCTTGATGATGAAGATATATCAGATTTAAAGCGTAGAACAAAATTTAAATCAACGTTTTAAAATTGTTTATACCAATTAAATTGTTTCATACCAATTCTATTTTTACCTATCAACAGGAAATCGCAGTTGTATGCTACTTGATGAACTTGTTTTTTTTTCTTGGTGGCCTTCGCCAAGTTTTCATGTTGCCTATGCGTCTGCCGTCACAGTGCCACCGGAAGATACTTACTAGGGTTTCCTACTGGATTCTGTGTCCTTAGTTATCTTTATAGTCATTATTTCTACTTGTTTTCTCGTTGTTATATTCAGATCTCCATTGATATTTAGCTCCTTTCTTGAGACAACTCTATTATTCTACTTAAGCTACAACTTTTCTTCAGTTAACTCAAATATGTCCACTCTTCTTATTTCACCCACCTAGGTTTCTTCCTCTTTTCTCAAATTCTCCTATCCATTGTAATACCGACTGACTTTTGCGTCAACGTTTACTCTTCGCATCAGTACGAAATCTGGTCACTTTAGTTGTGATCATCCGTTTTTAGATTTTACAACTACAAAATTTTCTAAGTCAGTTGATAATGCAATCAGAAAGAAGTAAATGTCTTAACGAAGAACTGTCAGTGGAGCTTTTTCAAATTGTTGTCGATGAATGAAGTTCTTAATTTCTGTTTACTAGAGTGTTGAAATTTCGATAATACACATTCACATCGCTGGCGATTGTATTATCGAGAAGATTTCCTCTGTATTCTCGTAATCTGTTCTGTAGTCACCAGAGCTTGTTCCAGCCAATGATGACGTCGAATATATTCCCAATTACATACTCCCAATTACACATTCCAAATACATTTTTCTCTTTCTATAACACATCAGGGTAATGTGATTGCACTGCGGATATATCACAATAACATTATCAATCTGTGCAATGGACCCAATGTGATTTACTTGAGGCAATGCTACCTCTTCTATTCTATTTCCTCAGTGCTTTATAGAGGTCCTGTCGATGCCTTTTGAGCATCAGTTTTGTATAATTATTTGTACGTAAGGGAAATCTTTAATTGAATATCATCCCAATAATTTCCTTATGGAGAGTACCTGAAGGAATTCATACGATAGTATATTCTTATTGCAGTACTGTTTTTGGTTGAAAAAACATTATCACATCTTATTCGATCTAACAAGATTGTAAGATCAATTCCTTCAGAAATGTCACGAAATTTTCATTATTGTGTGTCTATTAATTGTCTAACACGAAGGCGGTTGTATTCCCAATCTCTCCACCGTTAGCCTACAAAATCTTTGGAGAGGGGATGAGGATCGCTTAGTAATATAAGGAGTGAGGTAGATTGTACTTGATTCCTCAATTAAGCAGAATACAGTAAAAGTGGATATAGACCACTTAAATTCAGCTCTGCGATTCTATAAATAGATCTTTTCCTGTAAATGAAACAAGGAGTTACCAAATATATCCAACTTCTCGGCGACGCTCATTCTTGAATATCTATCACATTATCTCTGCAATTAACAATAACAAGGTTAAAGGGAATGTGATACATTTTCTATATCCTGTACCTAAAGACAGATAAAATTTATAGCCGTGATTCAGAATTATTGCATCAAAAATATTCAAATCAAATAATATCCGAATTTAAAAAGAGATTCATTTTCTTTGTATTCTGTAAAAAGGGCAGTGGAATTGGAATCTCATCCATCAGCTGTGATGAATTCGCGCATAAATATTAATCGATTGACAGAATGCGTAACTTTTACTTCAATTGTATGATTTAATCATTTTATATGCGCAAAAAAAGGGATTCTGTTGCTGGTTACTGAAATGTGAGCATCCAAGCCACCTGCTGCTGATTATACGATAGCACTTCATCCATCCATTAATTATCTTTCATTTTCCCCCTCAGAAACAACCCCCGTTTTCATTCATCTTTCCCCAAAAAATCGCCCGTAGAATATATTCATTACAAATGTTACATTTGTTTCTCTGAATAATGAAAGCACATGCGTTTTTTAAATGCAGGAATTGTATTTTATTTCTAAGGGTTTACCTTGATTGTGTTCCAGCAACCCTTCTTAAATTGAATGTTTACTTTTCACTTACTTTTTTAACGCAGACAATAAGGAAATTTACTTAAAAAACCTTTTCCTTAGTTTCGTATCACTATTTTTTGTGAGTCGCCAAAATGAATGTCATTATTCAGCATAAATCATAATGATTATCAGTTATGATTTATACTGAATAATGGCATTTATTTTGGCGACTTTCTATCAGGGGTTTCAACCGATCAGAAAACCGAAACCTAAAAACCTTTATTTGTTTCTTAAAACTGAACTCGAAGCGAAACATTAAAATTCAAGAGCCTGAATTGAAGGTGGAAACTATTATTTTTCCATTTTGATTATTGGTTAGCATTCTCATCAAGTGTGACAGTAATGACATTCAATAAACAAGTGCAATTGTGACTTGCAACGCACCATCTAACCTTTCAATTTCAATGGCTGAAGTTTTTCTCTGATTATTTCTTTTGCAGTAACACTATTATTCTGAATTTAATAAAAATAAACTCTTCAAAGGCCTCGTGTGGTCCAAAATTATTGTCCAATTAACTACAATAACGTATGAGAAACGGTTTATCCACAGATAGTTTTTATTGGACAACTGGTATGATCAAGGTAACCTTTCAAATTGTCATATCTAAGTACTTTTACAGTTCTTAATGTTTTTAAATATATGAACCGAATCAGCAACAAGATAAATAAATGAATTTAAGTGGACGTTTTCCACTAATAAAATTCTGATCCACGAAGAAAACCTGGGAAAACTATTTCACTTCCTTACTAGGTAATTGCTATTGGTGGAGATTCAAACCTTCAGTGACTTCAGGCAGAGAGCTCAAATGACTGACACTTTAGGTCCACACCGAATAACCGACTTGTAAATAATTAACTACTTATTATTAATTATAATATATAATTAACTATTAACAAATATAATATGGAAGAAGCATATGACTGGGAAGACATTTCGCATGCTTACCATAAAAATGGTCGAAGAGAAAATTGGAGAATGGAGCTGTCGGCAATATTTTGCATCGAAATTCCGGCGATGTCGGGTAAAGGAAGTGTCGATATATTTAGGAGTCGGCGAAATGAGATCGCTAAAGTGAGATCGTCTAAATGAACTCATCCGCATTTCAAGATCAGGAGCCTAGTGTTTCTTTCTTTGTCGATATTCCTCAAAGTTTGAGGAGAGGTTTTTACAACAATCTTAATACATAGTAGCTTTCTGCTTCCGGAAAAGAACGGGAAGTCACAGTTTGACGGAGAAGTGACTGTATCTCCGTCAATCACTCCGAAAAGTGACTCCGTCATTCTAATTCTCCGGCGGAAAAGCAAGCGTTTCGATAAAAAAGGGGGAATCATAAATCGTCCCGAAGAAGACGGGATTTTCCTAAGAGCAGTCCCCCAGAAATTGCGCTATGACTCACGGCCTAAATGACCGGGGCACAGGGGGCAGCTCTGCGGGGGGCGACGGCGTGCGATGGCTCGGGCGGACCTCGGGCGTCTTTTGTTCGGGGCCATATTTATCCCCGTTTCGAGTGCCATCTCACGGCGAGGGGGAGAAACAGATCGCGGAGTGGGGAGACGCATAAATTTACTCGTGAAAGCTTTCCCATGTTCCAAACTAACGAAATGTGATTACGGTTTCCTTTTATGAATTTTTCAAACGCGCGGGGGATGAGGTATAATCTGATTAGACGGTGAAAAGTTGACTGAACTCGGGCAATTAAGAATACTCGCCGTTTTTCATAGTTTCCGTGTCGGGGGAGGGCGATCGCCCTTGTTTCATCTCCCGAAATTCAGCGCGGCGATCGCTGCAAATGAAGACGAATGGCCTCTTCGCGGGGCGTTGTTACGGCGCATTAAAACTGTATTCATCTGTACGCTGTTCGCAGCCAAGAAAAATCGGACGCGCTAATCTCGTTCGAGAGTCGCGGACTTGAGCAGAATTGGTCGCCATGGAGACGATCATCCCGCCAAGAACAGCGGACGCATCCATCTGCGGGACATTTGCCATCTTTAGAGCCTTTGGATTTGGTCGCTCTGACGACGGCTCTAATCTCTCGGAATCCGTCTCGATTAAGAATTGTGTGTCCGCGTGCGTGGACTCGTGGTGGACCGAGATTAGAATTGGTACGTGTTCTGATTTGAATGTGCACAAATGAGAGTGTTACTGAAATTAACAACGATGCTATGAAATGCAATGCTGTGAAAGACATAAGAGGAGAACTGTGCGAATGTAAATCGATGATTCGGAGAGTTTAATGATATTAGTGAAACACGGAAGAGGCGGGAAATGTATGGATGGGCGCCATCTTGCTATGGGGCCGTGAAATGCATCAGGAGTAGGAACAAAGTCATGGTGATGACTTCCGTCGCCAATTTTATCGCCCTGGGGTTAGCTTCCGGCGTCCAAAGATTGTTTATTACAAGTTAAAGTTGCATTTTGAATAGGCAACAGAAAGAAAGCTTTCGTGAAATTACAATGGTGAGGGAAACAATGACATCTGCACGAAAAGTGGGAGATCTGAGTTTGCGTCCCAGCCATCTCGCAATTTTCCACTCCTCTTTGACACTCTTTCTTGAAATTCTTCATAATTCGCATTCTTGAAAAAATTAACATTTCTCTCGACTTAAAATTTCCACTTTCAACCAGAAACGAGTAGTGTGTTCAACTGCATGTGTGTTCAATTAATGTCTTTAGCCATCGTTATATTGTATGCTACCGAGTTCTTTAATCTATAATTTAACCCACAACTTTCGTTAAAAATATTCTGACTCAAACACCGTTGTTTAAAATTTGTGAGAATCCGCAAGATGAGCAAAATTATCGGCATTTATTATTCATAAAAATTTGAACTTCCATTTCTCTTCCCCGACAAATTAACTACCTGGGCAGTTGCTCGTTGCTGCCCCGCTTATGCTGTATATAGGAGTTTATGCCTATCTTATGAGTAAAGTGGTGCACTGAGGATGAATTAGGTGAAAATCATGTCGAATGGAAGAACAGCGACTAGATTATGAGAGATGTCTTTCTGTCCATTATCAAGTGGATGTTATATTTAATGTTCAGGTATGTGAAAGATGAGTTATAAATGTGAAAACACCAAATTCCGTAATAAACTGCATTATCGGTGTTCCTAATGCTATCAAGGAAAGCAGACCAGAAATACTTATCCGTTATAACTACAATCTTGCGAAATCTCCTTGTCCTCTAGTCACGCTTGCTGAGTCACGATATCGCGTATTTCGCCTTGAAAATCAGTACTAAACAACCTCTGGAACAGCTTCTGCCTATATTCGGTTCTTCTATCCTTAAGAGATTCCAAACCGAGGGTTTTGATCATCTCTGATTCACTGCTATGGAACGTATAATCTCCCGTAACAGAACGAGCCGCTCTGCGTTGTACTCGCTCTCCCTCCAAGATCAGACCGTTCTCGTGCGGATTCCATACTACGCAACAATGCTCAAGCAATGGACGAACGAGCGAGAAATAAGCCACTTCTTTGACACTCGATTGATTACTCCTGAGAACGAAGTTACATAGCCTGAAGTCCTATCAGCTGACCCTACTCCATCTTGAATTTGCATTTTAAACGATAAATTACTACTGAAAAGGACTCCTAAATAGTTAGATGTAAGAAGAGACTGTGTAGTCTCAATCTCGCCTTAATAAATACATTCTATTATTATTACTAAATATTTATACTGACTTACTAATTCTAACGTTGCACCACAATGTGATAAGGGTTTGACTTCGTGGAGCGGGTCATATTCATTGCTACACTTTTTTCTCAAACCGAGCTGCCAATCTTCACAGCAATCATAAATAACGTTCAGGTCGTAAGGAGTTTAGGATTAATAAGGATTTTAAACATTTCTGTGTACAAGAGTGTCGTCTGCGAAGAGCCTCTCATTACTACTCTTGACGTTGCAACGTTGTTTATTATATTGTTTATGTAAATGAAAAACAAATAATACTGCCCTGGAGAACAGCTAAATATAATTCTACTTCGTCGGAGAAAATGCCATCTAAGATCACGCCTTGACTTCTGAATGTGAGAAATGACTTTATCCACTGAATGATTAGATTGTTGATTGCTTAAGACTCGAGTTTGTGTAATAACTTGGCGTGAGACACTGCATCGAATGCTTTCCTAAAATCCAGGAATATGGCGTCTATCCTAAAACCTTCGTCGGCTTCTCTCTCGTGATTAAGTAATGCTAAAGGAATAACAAGTGTGAAAAATAGCGACACGACTGGGACTCGAACCCAGGTCTCCCACTTTCCGGGCAGGTATTCTGAACCACTGAACTACCGTGCCGCGTATCTCTCACACTGTTAAGGGAATAGTCGTGTCGCTATTTTTCACACTTGTTATTCCTTTGGGATTT
This sequence comes from Ladona fulva, assembly GCA_000376725.2. Taxonomy (NCBI): domain Eukaryota; kingdom Metazoa; phylum Arthropoda; class Insecta; order Odonata; family Libellulidae; genus Ladona; species Ladona fulva. Next base: position 1,709,936 of record KZ308899.1, on the reverse strand, counting down.
TCGTAGGTTTTACAATCTACTAAGTTACCTTCCTTTCCTTTATCCTAAGTAATGCTGACTGATTCTTAAAGAGTGTCCTTTACATCGACTGCTCTGAATTGTGACATTAGCGCATTATAACTGCTCTAGAATTTTCCAAAATATCGAAGTAAGCAATATCGGTCGAAAATCGTCAAGGTTACAGTTTCGCCCCTTTTTTCGGTACTGGAGTAATCTGCACTTTCTTCCATAGAACTGAAACCGAACGTTCGTCGAAGGATTTCTTTAAGAATACTCGTATAAGAAGGAGGGGAGCAAGAACAATTGCAAGCGCAGATATAACATACAACATTGTTGAACAAAACTTCATCCAATTCAATCCAGGATATGTCCCTCCCAGGCAATACGCTAGCAATCAAATAGAACAAAAGTTTATGTTCATCAACATAAATCTTCATCTCGTGATTAAACTAAAAAATCTACATTGCATAAATGAATAATATAATCTGATTCCTACTTTAATGAAGATTATATAACAGGTATGTATGTACTTAATCGATCAGTGCAATGTAAATACGATAGATGATGAATAATCCATATTTAATTCCAACATTAACCTACTTACTGATATTAGTAATCGTGTGGCTCTGTATCGAATGCTTTACCAAATAATCAATGTGAGCTTGCTCCATCTTCAAAATAACAATGTTCGTCACCAACTGACATGAAAAAGGAAGAATTCCTGTTCATTTTTTTTAGAGCATCGAGACGAAAGCAGTTTGTTCTTAAAATTTCTTTTGGAGTATAATTTCGTGCTAATCTTCCAATGCCGTCACAATCTCCGTTAGAGTCATAGATACATGTTAATATGTAAGACGTATAGCGTACGATTTTAATGAAATTTCAAAATTATACGTTGTCAAATGTTCGATATTAGCACTTCAATGAATCTCTTGCTTGCGCAGATAACAGTCTCCTTTTTGTGCCTAATCTTTCCCGGTTCGATCCCGTACGATTCAGAGCATTGTCACAACAAACATTTCCTTAAGTTCACATTTGTGGTATTAGACTTTATTTCTTCTTCAAAATTTTGTTAGTGCCCTCGTATACTTTACCGCCAGGAAAGGAAACTCTTCTGCGGATCCTTTATTCAATTAAGGTGTCGAGCCAGAGCATTCCGTTTGGTAGACATTCCAGGCAAGGGTGAAGTGGTCTCGTCCGATTATGCGGCATCGTCTACGACCGACGTCCTCGTTGAAGAACCGGCCGTACAAAGTGGTTGAAAGGGGAAACCCCTTTCCGGCTCGATAGATTAGGTAGCAAGAGCATCCGCCCGGAAAGTAGAAGATTTCAGGTTCGAGTCCTGGTTTTTCCAGACTTTGTTCAGGTACATTTATCCTTGTATTATTCCTAGATGCACACTTTTACGTGAAAAGTCATTTTCACCATTTTACTTGCGATTGAAAAGATAATTTCCTCTCCTAGATGCTTACAAAGAGATAGGGTAAAATGGGACATATAACATAATCTTCTGTGTAAACGTAATTACTGCATTATGCCTTAATCTATCTTACTATTTAAGAGGCAGTCCTATTAAAAATAAACATGAAAATGTTGCAAAAGAATGATAAGAAGATATCATACTTTATGAATAGGTGATGCTAAATATTTTATTCCTTGGGTTTTCTAATTGTAAGATACGGTAACAGTTCAATTGCCTGCATTTTTCGGCCCCAAAACAGACGTTACAAGGGTTGCGTAAATTTATCGGGGAGTAAAACCATTTAATGGGTCGGGAAATCTACGAATGGGTCACAGATAATATCCAAAGTCCTTATCGAATTTTATTTCCGAGCTTAAATTTGGCATTTTGGCGGTGTAAGATAAGATAATTAAGATGCGCACGAAAAAAGTAATTTATTTCTCCTTGGGGAGTCGTATTTGTGAGTGGGCCAATGCGACGGACCCATTGAAATTAAATTGGGGCCCATAAATATCCAACGAAAGGTTATCCTACAAAGTCTGGCGAATTCACGAGAATAAGTAGAAAAGAAATCTTCTCCGTTTCACGAGGGCATTTTGCGGGAGCGAATCCATTACGAACCATAAATATTTACTCTCGACCCTTATTTGCTTCCTTTCTTGCGTCTTCGACAAATAATTTGCAAACAAGTCGTTAAAGTTGGTCCAAATATTACATTCAAATTTGCTTCCGTTCTCTGGTGCGTTGGTTTGTTTGGACAATGGCAATTCCATAATAAGGGAATGAGATGTGCCTTTATTATTTCATTCTTGATATTTATTCTTGAATATTTATTATTTAATTCTTGATATTTATTCTTGTATATCTATTATTTCATACTTGGTAGTCTATTGTTTCTTCGAAAGGTACCAGTTGCGTCAGAACCATCGGCACAAAATTACTGGAACGAATGTAAATGCAGTCGAGTCAGTTGAATATCTCGGAATCACTATTACAAATAACTTAAACTGGAGCACACACATACGAAAAATCTGCGGTAAAGCGGCTATAAAGCTCGGTTTTATAAAACATATCGTAAGTAGATGCGATGAAAAGATTAGAGAGCGATGTTGTTTCACATTGGTGAGGCCCACATATGCGTCGAATAAATGGGATCCAGCGGATGTAACGTGTACCCACGATCTCGTGAAAGTGGAGCGAAAGGCTATACGATTTTTATATTACTTCGAACGCTTGGTGTTTACTCACGCTGAAAGAGTGTTTATAGGTATAACCTTGAACCATTAATAGTCATTAACTTGATAGTTTTGGTATTATTTACTGTAAACTACTTAACAATGCAGGGGCGTTGCCATTGTTGCAATATTTAATTTGTTGGCCATGACATTAGTAAATTATGTACATCACGGAAACCTTAAAACAAAATCAATGCAAATGCGTAAATATATAGAGATTGCAGCCTTAAAATTAACGTTTTAGCGTCTTTGGGAAATGATCTCGGTAAGCATTTTCTTTACCGTAAGGCGGTTAATATGATTCAGTTCCGCATCACTGCTTTCTGCATGTTAAGACCACATGAACGATTAAATGCGCAACATTAGAGAAAGAAGGGGACTGCATAATTGCAGCCCTCATTCAGAATTAGAGAGGCGACAATATTGAAATAATAATGATGTGTCCTTTGCATTTTGTACGTAAAACCGAGAGCGGTAATAGGTTAGAGTGATTTTGAGGGTATAAAAAATCACGAAAGCGATGCCTCTTTACATCAATTGGAGCCCATACAGAATTTAGTACTTATATGACAAGCATTTGTTCGTGTATTCGAAAAGGTGTAAAAAGAGAGTGGTTCTCTTTGAGGATTAGATCTTCGGTAAGATTCCACTTCACTCGACCTGGGAATTGATGAGAATACTGCAACTTGACATGTATTTAAAAAAATGATCGGCGATTGCCTAACTCCAGCGTCATCTTGATTAAAGCCACGCCTTCATCGTTGTATCACATTCTGTATTATTCTCCTAATTGTCCTGTTTTTAGTCACACGTTCTTATTGCTGTAAGTTGCATATACTTTCGCATCAACGACGCATATGTCATTGATTTAGTGAGCCTCTATTTTAGCATAACGAACCTACGTATCTTGCTACACATTGAAAGTGTAATACAAATTTCAATGCGATTACGAAGCGTAAGGTACCACGAAAACTAATATTACTGGGTTTTATGATGAAGGATATATGTGTGTACATAAAATTGTGACCTGAACTGCAGTATCGGCGGACAGAGGACTGATATTTGGAAAGAGTGTAAGGAACGCTTTGGTTTGACGGAATAAATGGCAGAAATGAAGTGCATAAGAAAGGATTGGCAAAAGTTGTCAGCAGCAGTCGAAGGCATTTGGCACTTTTACGGACTTTGAAAAAAATGGAGACCGAGGGAAGTTTCTTCAACTTTTTCCTTCCTTGCGTCGCTAAGGAAACGAGTGTCAACTGGAGAGGCGAATAACAATCAGTAGGTAGCTGAAGGGACTTCACAGCCCTACTTAATTTACTAGTAAAGATGGCTGTAGCTCTATAGTAGTATTAGTATTGTTAAAAGTGTTTCGACAACTTATGTCAATTCGCACATAGGCCGCCACCGGGAATCGAACCCGGGACCGCTTTCGCCGCGGTCGAACGTGTCACCCAAAAGGCTATCTGGAGACCCTTGATTCCGGCAGTTGTCCAATCCAAGAGTAGCGAATTCCGGAAGATTATTTATCGTATGACGTAAACATACCATAGAATGTTTTTCGTTTATAAGAGGTATAAATGTGCAATTTGATGTCAATCGATCTAGTAGTTCTGCCCAGAAACGTAATCTTGGATGATTTAATGCGATTTCCACAAAAGAATAGTTGAAATTAGCTAAAAGTATCCATAGAAAATATTTCCTAATATATTGAGAGAAACCTTTAGATTTCGCTGGGGGTTTGCTATTTAAGTCATAAAAGAAATTAAGTCTCGAAAAGTCTGTGAATTAGTATACCAACTGCATGGCAAGCATTATTGAGTGAAATGGTGAGAAAAAAATTGATAAGATTTAACAAATTACTGTCTGATTCCGAGATTCTTCCGGTGAATCTGGGAAAGTTAGCAACCCTGGCTAATACAAAATTCTTATTATGAAGCGATGCCTCGAGTCACTCTATGCTAAAATACGCGTGTAAAATTGCAAAGACTGAGTTAATTGTAATGAGGTAATCTGCCGATTTTTAAGCGATGGTAATGAATATCAAATTGTTCGTAAAATTGAAACTAATGTTACATTGAGATAACTGAGACTCAAATCTAAAGAATTGCAAACTATCGTACAGGTTTAGGATAAATAAATAAAAACATTTTCGGGTAAATTGAATGGGTATATGATTCTTGAATTTCCATCCCAATCAAGGAATGAGGATTTGCTGCATTTCTTCTTCATCTCCATGGTTGCAGGAGATGGAGAAAGCTAACTTGAATGGGGATCAACATCAAGGATCATCTGCAGAACGGTGGCACTCCATTTGGTAACGAATCTGGTATTGCATACTTCCAGCACGTTGAGAATCCACACAATTCGGTCCACACATTCACTATTGATTGTTATTCTTCCTGTCGGATCGCAAAAATCATTTTGACGTAATCTATCGGTGTATGGCAGGGAGTCTAATGAACAATTTTTTTCTTTACATAATATCAATTGCGTATCTCCTTTCATATTTGATCTATTACGTTTCTCGTCGTAGAGAGGACACAGCTACATATATAATATTCTCTGGCGAGATTTGGAGGAATTCCATTATAAAATGAAATAACAAACAAACCTTCCACAAATTTGTGGAAAAGTAAAAGGTATATTTATTACTTCATCTACAAATTTTCCCTGCAAGTCATATTTCGGTGTGTGGCAGGGGGTGCATGAACCCTGACTCTAGGGCATACGATGCCTATTGCGTTATTCGTAAACCTTCTTCGAATTTATTCGGCAATGGCCTTCTTCCATTCAAACATTTTCAGCATTCGCGATTGCAGGAGACAAAAGATATAGACTCGTGGTGTATGCATCATGAATGTGCTTGTTTGTTACTATGGAGAGATTTGCTATATGATTCGCTACACACAACCCTGGAAACCAAGCTGGCAACCAAATTATAGGTTTGCCACGAACTGACAACCCGATAGGATATTTTACGGATTATTCTTCAGGAAAAGATGATGCTATCAACAGAAAGCAAGTAATTGCAAAAATTCCGATATATTACGAACCTCTTCTAATAAGCAGCGTATAATATTGCAATATTTAATCCTTTTAAAGTACACAAACCTTACTAGTAAGTATTAAATATTGACACGACTCAGATAAAAGTTAAAGTAAAAAAATTAAAGTAAAAGTGAATTTAAGTAAAGTGGTAAAAATTTACATAAGGCAAAAATTTTCCTTTACCTCTTACAATCACTTCAACGTACAGTCAACCCTTGGATTGCGAGCAGAATTCGTTCCAGAAACGTGCTCGTAATCCGAAGCACTCGAATATTAAAGCGATTTCCTCATAAGAAATAATAAAACTAGGGTGATCATGATTAGTTCCAAAACCTAAACATATTCATATACATAATAATGGTTATCAGGGAAGTAGTGATCACGTGACTCTAGGCAGACAAAGCAGCGTATACACACTCCATGTATAGCAAGACCTCGCTCGTATATCAATTTAAAATCTATTAAAGTTTTTGCTTGTCCTACAAAACATACTCTACCAAGTTACTCGCAGACCGAGGTTTGACTGCATATGCTAGGTTATTCAAGGTTCCATAGACTGCATTTTCAGTTCCTATGGAAAGGTCTAACTTATCTGAATTTTGGAAAATTCAGTATTCCATTACACAGGCCTGACCAAAGTGGCATCGCTCTAGTAATTTCTTTTCCTTAGAAGAATTTGCCAGTGAGAATTTGTTTACGTTTAGCTCCCTCGGTACATAAACAACAAGAAGTAATACATTTCACTTCATTTGACGTTTTTCCGTAACTAGCTGTTTACTCATCTTACTTAATTTTCCAAAGTATACAGAAAAGCAGTGATGCGATATTGTTTTCGTTTCCCAAAATAATGAAATGAATATTTCGAAAGCAGAATCCGCTTCCCAATTCTGATTTATTCTTTGGATATCCGAGCAACTTTATGCGAATTAAAGAAAGAGTACATTTCGAAAAATGAGTCCCAAATCCGCGCGATTTTTTCTCCAAGAGGAATTACGAAGACGGAGGCGATTAAATTGGATTTTTGCAAATGGGAATTGTCCGTCCTCGGATTAGAAAAACCCCTCCGCGGAGTTATATTAAATCCCAAATCTCTCTTTAATTACACTTATGTTTTGAGGAAATATAAATATAACGAGGCTTACGCTTCCCCGTTTTACCTCATTCCCCACTAACGGATTTTCAACTCCACCAAAACTAATGATTTTCCTCTTCATTTCGAGGCCATTAATTGGAAATAAATATTTTTCGGATTAGAGTCCGATATTATTCTGGGCGAGTTATCATATCATTTCTCGGAAAACCACCGACGGACTCCGGGTCTTTGAATGAGGTTTCCATCGAATGCTAATGTTCGTTCGCATCCCCGGTTCGTTCGTCGACAATTCTCGAATTCTGGCGAATCATGCGCCAATTGCTGACAGTATTACAATGGGGTTGATCGTTGGATTTTCTTTGAGATTTTTGTTGTTGAAATATTGTTTGGGAAAGAGCCAGTGTTGTAGAAGAAACAATGCTTGTATTCCATTCATTGTTGTGATTGAATTATTGTCATATTTGAGACATGGCTCTATTGGCGTCCACCCAGATTGGTCAACAATTTTGCGAATTTTGTCGCTAGGTTTTGCGACTTTTCCATTCATTAATTAGCAAAAATTAGTCTCTGTGGGCAAAACTTTTCATTCTTGTTTATCTCAGCTCCCTGATTCTGTGTCTCACACAGTCTCGCGATCGGTTCTGAGACAAGTATGCGTGTAATACTTGGCGTTTTCCTTATTGACGTAGATTTAGCAGTGACAAAAGTACCCCATGAGCCTCTAGGCCTACGTCTACTCGGCATAATGCCTGCTTTTAGGCAAGGTCCGGAAATAATCAGAGAAGAAATGGAGGAGGAGAAAAAGAGCAGCGAGTAAGGAATGGTGGATTCCATTCGGCCTCACAATGGATCTCATTCAACACAAATGAAGAAGCGTAGAGGTGCTTATCCCGTCAGAAAACGTCATCTCATTCGTCGAGAGGGGCTTTAGTGCTGCCATCGCGCGGATACCGAGAGTAAGAATTCGACAAACGAAAGTCGCGGAATGGAAAAGCAGGGTGTTGCGTAATGTAGCTGAATCTATCGAATTTGTATCGGCCGTTACATTTCCGTTGAAAATGACTCCCGAACGTTCAATAGTAAACGGATTTAATTTTTGGCAATAAGTTGGTTGTGGGATTCTGAGAAGATGTGAAAGGACATATTTAGCGGAAATGAGACAAAAAATCGTTACGCATCCATAACATGGGTTAACATGTGGATTTGCAACCTCAATATTTTGACGGTCGTTACTTGGTCCTCCCGTTTTTCTTATTCTCCGCTAGAATTATTTTTTTTCCATTCCACGCATACATTTAGAAGTTACATTTTGTCCGTCTATGTCAGTGGTGCGCAAACATTTTACTTGGCGGTCCGGAGAGTACATTACTTGGAGTTCGGCGGGCCCCATTTACCTGTGTGCATTTTAAGAAAAGAGTATTTCTCGGAAATTCTTGCAATTCTCAAATTTATTATGCCTAATATATGTATGAATAATTCGAATGGAGTAATTAGAAGGATCATGGGCTTGAATATAATTTGTAAAACTCATAATCGTTAAAAAATCACTCAAACTTCTTGTCGCGATCATCCTTGTAGGCCGGATGAAAGTAGGCGGTGGGCCGCATCTGGCTCGCAATTCAGACTGATTTTGCCCATTGCAAGGTTAACAGTTACAACATATTGCTTTGTCACGATCAAGGGGATGAGAAAATGAGATATTTATATTTACAGGGACAGAAAAATTTTGAAGAACTGAATGACGTATTCAGTAAAGTGGAGGTATACAAAGAAAATTTTGCAATTTGTTCAGCGCTTAGGTTTCCATGGATTCAAAGTAGTGATCTTCTTCAAAGAATTTATTTGGTCAGATTCTGTGTCATTGTTTTCTGCTCTCTGCTCGAATCATTTGTTTGATTCCATGTCTACCTTAAATGCAGGAGTGAATTGTAGACGTGATCTCAAAATAAAGGAGTGAAAAATGTACTTAAATGTAGTTATTCCTATTTCTCATCAATTACATTTTTTATCGTTTTTTCGCGAGTCCAGTGACGTTGCAGTATGGTTTTTATTAATTTTAATTTCCCCATTGAAAATTAACGTCACTTCAGCTAATATAGCAAATCTTATTGCTAATGAGAGATATTTGTAGACATGCTTTACCCTACGTGATTCTTAGAATAAAACTCACCCGTAGGTAGAGTCACAGTGTGTGCAAATCCTTCTTCAGTGCAATGTCTTCAGTACTGAACCATTCCTTAGTATATTCTTTGAATTGACATTTTTCTTTTGTCATCTTTTTCATTTGAGGCATTCAAAGGAACAGAAACATAACTTTTTTATAATCATAATTTTATGAAATTAATTTCGTTGTACAATATTGGAAGAACATATCATCCGCTGCAGCTGATTATGTTTAGAAAAACAGTTGAGCCAATATTTCTCTTGTTTCCGTGTAAGTATAACATCTTACGTAAAGCGTCCCATGCGGACATTCCAATTCTACAATCCTTATTTCTTGCTGCACATTTTTTATTTCAAATTCATGTCTAAAAGTTCTCTCTCTTCATATTTTCCCCTGTGTTTGCTTACAGAGGCACGCACCCGAACCTACGGCTTCATTTTCGCACGCGACATCTCACCGAAGCATCTGCCAGTCTTCCTAAGTTCATTATGCCAAGAATTAATGCCCATTCCATTCTTCTCTAAATACAATCAATGTCCCCTCTATTCTTTTATGTTCCTCTGAATTACTCGTTGATTCGCCAGTATTTTTAATATTAGACACTTTAGTCGCTATTAGTCCACGGACCGGAGGAAATTAAATTTCCTCCCCTCAAGATAATGATAGCATATCTAAGTCAGCGCGAGCGTTGGCACATTTTAAACTGAATACAAATATTGATTAACTTGACTTCCCAAAGTATACATTTAATCGATAAGTCATAATATTCGTCTAAGAGTTTTGCCTTTTGTTTCAAAATGCTTCAAAAATATCTCATGTTTGGATCTCATTCATCCCTCGGCCGAATATTTTGCAAATTTAACTTGCTAATCAACGAAAAAGAACGTTTCTGTTGATCTTAGTTAACATCTACTTCTTTATCTTAGTGTTTTATTGAATTCTAGATTGATTATGAAACAGTTATTTCAATAATCGTGATCGTTGCCCATTAAAGGTCCTTCAAGAACTGCTTTTTTGTGTTTGCGAGCATACGTTTTATCCGCTGGATTCCATATACTAACCACATAATCCAGATGGAGCCTGACCGAGGTTATTTAACATCGCTCTCTAACCTTTTCATTGCATTTACCTGCAATTAAATTATAAAACCGAGTTTTTTAGTTGCTTGTAAGGGTGATTCCGTGATATTCAATTGACAAAGGAAAACGGGTAAGGGTGACTTTGCGCAAGATGGTGCGCACCCAGGAAAAATCCCAAGGAAGAATGGACTTGAAAAAAGTCTGACGGGACCGGGAATCGAACGATGCCGCCATGCGGACGAACTCGCAACGTCCTTGCCCACAAAGTATCCCGAATGGCTAGGAGAAATGTTCTGCCGGGATAGCTCAACGGACAGAGCACCCGACCGGACCGCAATTGGGAGACCCGGGCTCGATTCCCGGTCCCGTCAGACTTTTTTCAAGTCCATTCTTCCTTGGGATATTCAATTGAGTTGACTACATTTAAACATTTTGTACGGGTTGTTCTGACGCAATCGTTTCCGTTTGAATAAGTTTACTACAGAGCATTTCTTTACATTGAGATCTAGTTGCCATTTTTCGCGCTACCTTTTAATAAAAGCAACGATTCCTGTGGTTTGGTTTAAATAAATTATTACTAAGAATAAAAATATGATAACGCCAAGATTATATTGTATTCACTCATAACTCAAATATCTGGAGTACCCAATGCGTTTCCCTTTTTCTTCTTTCGAATTGATTTTGTAGATGAAATAATTCTAAATATCCACCTGCACTAATCCAATGATAAAAGCAAAGCGTTGAGAATCAGAATAGACACTGTGGTGTCGTATTCTTTCGCAGTGTGTATTTCGTATATAAATATACGATAAATTACGTGGATAAAACCACGCGAGAAGAACCCATTCCTTGGCGCACACAATGGAGTCGAGGAATTAATGACTTCCTTGAAACTTTGTGAGTGGGAGGAATTCTCAGCCTCATTTTCCGGTAGAGACTTGAAAAATGAAGATATAAATGCGAATGAAAGGGAAATGGGGAAACAGAGAAAGTGGTTTAGTGGAAATTATATGGGATCCTAGGTCTCGTGAATCGTTCTCCTGTTTTAGCATGCATTGCAAAATCTGGTGGAATCATTGCTTAGAGGGAGAAAAACGGAGTGGAAAAGTGGTTTGACAGCTTGAGGGACGTGTACTTGAAATACTAAAGGCCTCGAAAAATCAGAATCAGAAAAAGATTGGTAAATTCCTTGCTGTGGTGTGTTTTACTGTAAGGGTGTGAAACGTGGACCTTAAGAAAGGAAGACATGGAAAGGTTGGATGCTTTCGAGATGTTGGTATGGCGCGGAATAGAAAAAGTGAGTTGGGTCGATAGAAAAAGTAACAGAGAGGTATGTACTAGGGATAGTTGAGGAGAAGAGGGTATTTTGGTGAAGTAATTAATTAAACGTCGACAGAGGAAATGAGTGAAATATTGAGAGGAGAGGGAATGCTGAAAATTTTAATTGAGGGAAGAATACGAGGAAAAATATATAGGGGAAGAGAAAGGCAAAAGATGTTAGATGATGTAAAGATTGGGGTAAGTTACCAAAAAGCGAAATAAATGACATGGAATAGGGAATAATAAGACACAACCTACCGAAAGGTAGAAGACTTCAATAGATTCTCATAATCCCTCTTCGTTAGACCTGAGCATGCAACATAGCTTTACTATGATCTGACGCATTATTCTTTTCAAGGAGAAGAGCAAATGTGATGCATCCCATTCAAATCCATCATCAAAGAGAGGTTTTTACGCCTTTAAGAATATCTTCTTGAATTCCTATTGTGATATACACGACCAAATCGATATTCCCTCAGGTTTCCTGTTTCCGAATAAAAAATGCACACCATATATTTTTAATGTCCGAACAGAGTTACTAGATCTGGAATAATTATTCTCAAATGAGGTTTTGTTCTTTATTTTAGTTGATACCGACATTTAATACTGCTCTAATTGATAACATAACAATTTATTGTCTTCCCATGAAGTGTTTCTACAAACTATAAAACAATGCAAAAGATTTGCTATAAACAAGGTTACTCAACAGAACACAACAGTGCAAAATCTTAACTATAATACGGCGTTGTCAATTTTCTGTTTACATACACTCAGCATAATATTGTCTCATACTATGCTATATGTATAATATATTACTGTAATCGGAAATAAATCTGAAATTCGTATGAGCTTAATGTATTTGTATTTATACGTCGCAATATTGAGTCAAGGTCGTGGACTACCGGGGTTCGAAGCCGATGCGTCCACTCAGAAAGACGTATTGGGGAGGGAGGAGTTGAGGCGAAAGGGGGAGACACGCTCCGCTTGGTGAGGCAAAAAATGAAGGGAACTAATTAAGGAAAGGGGTTTTTGTCTCGCGTTCAAAATGCAGTCAATGAATGGAGAGGAAGAGGGGTTTCCTTTTTTATTCGCGACATCTTGAGTAAAAATGTTTTCCTTGAGAGCCTTCGAAAGAGAGCCACTCGAATCCTTTGACAAATCCGATTCGAGATCGTCTTTGAGGTCCCCGTTTGAAGAAACCAAAGTAAACGTGTAGTCTCTTCTTTTAAAGGCCCTTGGGCCTTTATTTTGCTCGATTCTTGCAGACATCTATCATCTAGGATAGAAATAGAAAACGTAATAGTTATAGATGACGTACGCACAGACAGTCCGTTTTCACCAGCTAGAGCTTGAGGGAGGGAATTCCAGTTCTCGGGAATTATTTTCGTTTTCACATTCCCGAATCCCAAGTAAATTTAGTCGGGAAAATTTGCAATTAAGATTGTGTTACAATATTACATGCCAAGAAAAAAGAACAGAATCAGATAACAATTTACTAATAAGTTTAAGTTCTTGTAAATCGGTTACATACATTTGATGACAAAGAGAGAACATTCCCGTGGAAAGTAATAACCTATACAGGAAAGATGAGAATTTTTTTAGATTAATCTCAGAAGTGACTTGATGGCAATTACAAGTGACCACACAGTTGTGGGAAAAATTAGAATAATTACCGCCGACTATTCAGCAATTTTGATACATCCATGTCCTAAAAGTAGCTATAAAGAAGTATTTTACGTTACAAGTACCTTAAAAGAAAGATAGATTTTTATTAACCAGTTTCGTTAGCAAGTTGGCATCTTCAGGTGACGCTAAACAACCAGGAAATGTCAAATCGTCGACGAAACTAGTCAATAAAAATATGCTACGGTAGTTACGAAGTGTCCTTTCTTTTAATACGTGTGAGAAATTCCACGAAAACGCGTTTGATCGTATTAACTTTATGTTAAAGAGTTGAAGAATAAGAGACTTGAGGCAGTGTTTGTGAATTTAATACAGATTCTGAATACTTTGAAGATGACTATAGTAATTCAGTAATAGATCCGAGCTGATCAATGCGACTTGCGAAATGAACTATCTTCGGCAATCTGCAGAGTTCGGAGGACTGCGGAAATAATAAAATATTCTAAAACATTCTTATGCGGAACTTATAAAATGTTTTCTTTCTCTCTTTGTTCAAAACATTCTTTTTTAAACGATAAATAATCAAGAGTTGAAAGAGGGATGCATAATATATTTCCTTTTTTAGTACAAGAACTGAGGTAAGAGGCAGTCTTAAAACGATGCCACGCATTTTTGAGATTTATAAGCCTTCACCTTCACAAAGTGTCCTATGAAATTCACCAAAGCTTCACATCCTCTCCGATCAACAAATCCACTGAAATGAGACATCATTTAAAGACTTGTTATCCCTTATATACATTCCTTATGGTCTCTTATTTGATGCAGTGCATTTTTTCCCAACTGCACGACTGTACAAAACGCTCGAAACTTACAATCCCTGGTTCTAAAATCCCAGTGGAAACACTGGACCAAGAAGCTTACAAGCAATTATGACTCGTGCAAGTAATAACAACAATACACCGGATGGTAACGAATCCACCCGTCGACAGACGGCAACCAGGTTTTCGGATTCTGGGAAACCTGTACTTTCACGATCAAAGAAGACGTCGGAGTTTTATGGAAAACTTTCACACAAAACACCCACATACATTGGCACCTTCAATATTAATACACTAATTCAACCTGGAAAATTACATAACTTAACAACGGAACTTGATAAGCAAAAGATTCTGATACTTGCTTTACAAGAGACACGATTCACAGATGAAGACACGGTAGATTATGGTAACTACCGCATATTCAAAAGCAAGACAGAAAGACGAGTCGCTATAGACGCTCCATTTCTGGGCATGGCCTTTAGGTATAGTATACAAAAAGATACTCGACTCTATCAAGGAAGTTACTCCCTTAAACAACGGACTAATGATAATGCGCATACAGTGTGCCAACAAAAATTATACCATTTTTAACGTACACGCCCTTACCAACGTGGATAACAAAAAAAGATCCCAAATCAGCAGAAACATTCTGGGCAACACTTGAGAAGGTGATGGCCAAGGCTCCAAAGAATGACATCAAAATTTTACTAGGCGATTTTAATGCACTAGTTGGTAGGGAAAAAAATCCACCGGAAAACTGTAGGCAAATTCCCCGCACACAAATTCACAAACAAAAACGGCACAAGGCTCATCGAGCTATGCCAACGGAACAACCTGAAGATCATGTCCACATCCCTCAGAAAATCCCCACGATAACAGAAGACATGGAGATCACCTATACAACAGATCGGCGAATTCCAGATATTCTCTGTCCAACATCATGAAGACACATTGGATCTCTTATGGCACCGTGCATTTCTTACGGGAGATCGGCGCGCGCTGATGCCACTTTTGCATAAAAAAAGAGTTGGCAAAAATTAATTTTTAATACTTTTATCATACAGCAAAAGTAATTCCGCACAGCATGGTGCAATTTAATCAATGTTAAATAATATCGTAATCGAAGGAAAAATAGGAAAGTGATACTTTCGAAAAAATCGGGAATAAGTTGCGGTTTTCTTTGAACCGATATATTTAGGTCTACCTTTCAAGAAACACGGTCTTTCTTTGTATCAC
>KZ308899.1:1681408-1691735 GCA_000376725.2 Ladona fulva | reverse complement strand
AAATTTGAGATCAGTAGTATATATATATATATATATCCTCATAATAAACAATAAGGATAGATTCCCCAAGTTTGGGTGTTAATAAAGTTTCGCTACTGTTACATTCTTAATCCAACTTAACATTCATTTCTAAATTGGTCTGAACATTTATTCTAAAATTTTGTTTTCCAAATGGAGACTGCATGTGGAATGATTTGTTGCACGATCAGTTTCTCTAAAATATATACCAATTACTTGGCTTTCCTAATTACATAATTATTTTAAATATTAAAAATAATAAAATAAGTCATTACTACCGCAAATATTCATATCTGAACTGTAGAAAATTTAAGCGTTTCAGGTATTTTCGAAATGCTATGGAAGGACAATGTAGGAACGATATTTTATTCTAACTGTCATTCTTTGTTTTCTCATTTATATTTATTTATTTCTTTCTTGGACGAGACCATGACAATAAGAAAGATTCGAAATCCAGTTCGAGTTGTGAGAGATTAAATTGCAATAATAAGTACTTCTATGTTTGTGGACGTCAATTTTTAAATCTTTTACCCCATTCTCTTGGTAATATTTAAGCCACATTAATTGGAGGTTGTTGGGAAGATATTGCCCATTTCAATTGCTGTTCAACTCAAGTTTGCGTTCCTCCCTTAGTGTTACGATTCTGCTCGCATTCGACCCTTTAGCTTAAATATTTCATTATTAATCAATAGTTTCATTTCCAAAACAAGGAAAATTGGAAAAATCGAACTTTTACGAACCACTTCATTTATTAGTCACGGCCCAAGCAGTTGATTCTATTTTTACTCGCATTTTAGCCACGTCTCTACTTTCTTTTTGTTTTTATTAATATCTTTACATATTAAGTTAGGTGGAAGAGAGGCCTTATTGGGTCTTACCTCGCCAATAAAGGGTATATCTATCCATGTTAATCTTACTTGGCTAATTAGATTGTCTTTATTACAAAATTTAATTTCCTTCCTAATTCCAGCTCGTACTTTTAATATCCTCATCTTTCGTATATTTTCGCCAGTTTCCACTCAAGTTAAAAACCTTTGCTAATGCTTGAAATGTTGAATCCTCTACTGTATGAACATGATTATAATGTGTTAAGTTTCAAATTCTTCGCTGAGGTTGAATGGGCAGTCGAGGTGTCAAAAGAACGAGGGAAGAAGATGGGGATTAAATGCTGAGAGAATGAAAATAAAGATGGTCAGGAAAGAGAAATGTTACAGATCATACACGTCTACTTCATGTGACAGTGTTTCCTATTAAATAAGGGAAAATCCTTGCAAAGGTCGGCAAATGTTTTCTTATTTTGCTTTTGTTCTTCCTTCCTGGTTCGTAATAACTTATTTCTTAGTAATTGAACGTTAGAAATGACGAAATTTTTTGTAATTTTATGATTTACTAGCTTAAATGCCTATTGATTCTTAGCGGAGAAATGAAAGATGACATATACAATACTAATTGCGAATTACAGGATTCTCAAGAAAACATAATGTAGTTTATGTGACTGTTAAGATGGATGCATCACTGTTTACTCAGCGAAAAGCACATTTCTCGCTTCATCATTTGTCACATTATGTTGACGGATAAACCTTCAATTATGAATGCATTTTTAGAATATTTTAGAGATTGATTTAAACTGAGAGTGGTAATAAAACAAATATAAACCCACCCGGTAACTATAGCGTGACAAAAGTTTCCTTTAACAACTATTTTTTATGAAAATCTCCTTAAGTCCCCCTAAAATTTCCCTCTCCTCTCCCTACACTGATGAATATCCCATTTTCTCGCATCGTTGACCTTGAAAAACCAGCAAATAACTGCCCATCTTGTAATTCGCAAAATCAAGCTGATTAAGAATTTATTGGTCGGAAATTAGACCCCGCGATTTGTCAACGTAAATGTAAAATCGCATCCTCTTGAAAATAGCAAATCATTAATTCTTATCATTAACTTCACATGAGTCTAAATTCTCCGTATATTCTTATTGGATTAACTCGGATCTAAGAATTGGCTTGGTTGTCAGCGGGGCGGGTTGTTTGCAACCTTCAAAATTTAACCAATTTTTTGCGCACTTAATCGAAATTATCGCAATTTGGATTAGAGAGCAATATTCCTCAACCAAAATAAGAGGCTTCGTTCACAATTTCTTTTTCTGGTACTTGTTTCGTTTTCATACGACTATTCTTTCTTATTTAATTTTGCAAAAGAAGCCAATCCTGCAAACATTAAAATTGAGCTCTACATGTATTTCGTATGGAGACGTATTTAAGATTCAGGGTTCGAACCGGAGACCTTTAGGGAAATGTAAAGTAGCCTGTTATCGGACCAGGGATGATATTTGACAATCTTCACAGTTTGAAAGCTGTATAACAGCTGGGTCTCGAGTTTCAGGTGAACATTCACTCATTAAATCTTTTCATTTTATTCATAAGATTTACCTGTTAAAATAATCACAAAATAATCACAAACGCATCTGACTTTGAGCTTAATTTTCATACCATGTTCAGCTTTCATTGACAAAGAATACTTTTGTAAATTTTGCAAGGCTTCATTTAATATTTCTTTCTTTCATTCTATCGTTCGCACGTTTTTCACGTCTCCTCTTTGTGGGTGTTTTCTTGCAGTGGAAACTTTTCTATGACAAAAAAAATCAGTTTTTTCCACTAACCATGCTTTCTCTCCTTTTATTTCTATTTTCACTAAGCTTGTTTCAAATATGAATACATTGTAATTTAAAATATTAAAATGTTATATATTTGTATTTTACAAGGGTTACATAGAAGATTGAATTGGAAGTCCCAATTTCGCTCAATGAAGACGTCTGTGTTGTTTTGTATTGTATATTTTAGTGGCAGTGGCAAGAGTTTAGAGTGCGAGCGGAGATCAGAGCAGCGTTGGCTTCTAATCTAATTCCGCGGCAAAACCACATCTCTCCTCCCAATGCTTTTGAGGTTCTCTCCGCTGACTCTTTCCCTGAAAAATATCTCATACGTGACCTATTTCATGGAATCCTCTCTTCACAATGAGGCCAAATTCGGTTTTTGTGGGACGGACTCTATAACAAGGTCGTCGTAATCACGGCTGTATTTCGCTCTGCGAATTACCTAAAGATAATTTGTAACCTTTTACCGATTTGACGCTAAAGTATAAGTGGTTAGATTATTGAAATGAAAATGATTTCAGTACTTGGATAGCGTGTTTTCTGAGTAATTGGCGTAGAGGTTGAAAGGCGTGCGAACGCAATCAGAACAGCGTGGGTCAAAGAAGATGAATCTTGGAAAGAGGCTGAATTGGTTGCATAGAGACGCGTGTTAGCGGTCAAATTATGTGTTTGCAAAGTGTTTCAGGAGGTACATGCAATTTAAATGCAAAAGTAAGGGATTGTGTATGAATATTTTGAAAATGCGAGAAACAGTTGTGACTGTGTAAGGAATGTTCGTTGCTAAAACGGAATGCTATGTGACGAGAGGTGATCGTCGTTTAAGATAATAAATTATAGAGAATGGCTTCTATTGGAGTTCTCGCAATTGGAATTTTAGAAAACTTACCGAAGCGCGACTGCAGTTCCGCATCATCCGTGACTCCAGTTTCTCACTCTTCTTGTAGGCGTCCATTTCGTTCATTAAGAATCATTCATGAAGTGTCGGTTATCATTTCAATCGCTGGTTAAACTACAATTGGTTGTTCACTGCACAAATTCGCTTGAATTCTTTAGAGAATTCTAAGAAATGTTCCAATAAACAGAAGAACCATGGGAAAATAAAAGTCACTATGTAAAATTCCACTGGAGTACATTTAATGTAACGACCGGTTTCGAACGGAGTTAGTTCATCATCAGGGGTATCATATCACCTGATGATGAACTAACTCTGTTCGAAACGTCACAATAAATGCACTCTAGTGGAATTTTACATAGTGATTTTTATTTGCCAGTGATGGAGAAAAGGTAGCGTCTATAGATTATACAAAAGTACTAAATCAATGTTTCACTTAGAAACCATAACTTATCTTTGTACTTGGACGGTTTTTTATGGATTAGGCGAGAAGCCAAAAAATTGTTACTTCTGAACCACTAATTGGTATTCATTACGTCCTGAATGTTACACTGCTCTTGTGTTTATATTTCTGGACAATGTTTACTTAGACTGCAATTGTCAGCATCAGATGCGCAGCCGCCCTGTGATAACGCCACAGAGATTGATATATCTCTCTCCTGTTGAGTTTCAGTATTTTCTGTTGCGAATTTGTTTCATACCGCTGTGGCCAATTCGTAGTTTTACTCGTTGACTTTTACGATGTTTATTTCACAATAAAATGGTCAATTATATTTAGCCAGTGCAAAATTAGTACCTGTAATGTTTACATATTCGTAATTCAATCCACAAAAATTGAAATATTCTGACAAGCATACGACTGTCTCAAATATTTTACAAATAACCCCTAAATTTACGATTTCGGATTTTTATTTTCCAATGAACAGTTCTGCCCTTTCAATTAGTTTACTTTCAAGGCATTCAGTCATCTCAACGATTTTCAAATATGGACGTCTTCTTTAAAGGTTTAGTCTGAGGCGATTACATTACTTCGTTTCACCAGTGGGCTGTTCAAAAACATAGTTCGATGCTCAAAGGCTATGAATAGTGTTAAATATTATGGTGTGATGAATAAAAATTGAAATATTTTCGAGAGAAAGATTATTACAATTGTATCGTTGTTTCCAGAAGTGTGAAAGGAATCGAGAACTCGTTCGAATTTGGGGATTTCTGTAGGTGGGACGCCTATTGGCTTCACCCATACTTCATGGGTGAAGCCCCACACATCACATCAACATATAGTATTGCTAGGAGTGCTTCGACGGCCAAGGTCATTTCGCTCGTAGACTCCCATAGGGAATCGAACATGGGACCGCTTCCACCAAAGAACGTGCCACCCACATAGCTTTCCGGGAACCCAGCATCGAAATCCGGGACCGTCCCGACTCTTCGGGACCAATGGAATGTCTGTTTGTAGCGAACATTGCATCCGAACGAACATTCGCTCCGGAGATCGTTTGTTCTCCTTAAAGTGGCATTAATCTCCCATTAAAATCTCTCGAATAAATCCGAGGATTTGAGAAGGCGGAATTTATCGGCGCCATATTTATCCGTCACTGCTTTTACTTAGCGCTGCCGTCATTTCCTTTTATAAAAGGGATTATCGCTGGAGAAATAGTCGGCGCGTCCATTAAAGGCAGGCCCTTTTATAGCGGACTCATAATTTCCCGGATTTTCTTAAATTAGGGCCACCAATTTCCCCACCGTCGATTCCGGTTATTTAATGCAAACGGATAATAATGCTCGTCGTGAATAACGCGCGATTAAGAACTGTTCTCTATTCCGACTGAGGGTCTGCGATTGGTTCAGGAGTAGAGACGCCGAGATATTTCGGAAGAACTGAAGGAACTTATGGGAATGATAGGAGAGCTAGCCGGATAGCCCGAAGATGGCCGAATTTCTATCCTTTATTCTTGGCGGGCTTATTTGTGATTCAACAAAGTTACTTTTAGGGCAAAAATCTAAGTATCAGACTAATGGCGGAATTTAGAACCGAAAAAGAAATAATGAAATGCTATAGTACGTTTTCGTATCCTTTGCTGAAAACATGTGTTAATTACGAGCCATGATTGAAATAAATCTTATTATTGTATGCTACAGTGAGCTCAATTGAATGATTTTACGTTATTAAATGAGAAATAGAAAGAAAAGTTTCTCACTAAATTGTCCTAGAGCCCCATAATTATATGATACCGCTTTTAATAGAAACTGCGCCAGAAAAGTGTAAAAAAGTAGAAAGAGTAAATCTTTCTCTAATACTTTTTAATTCGGGGGAGGCGCAATTGCCCCCTTTTTATCCAATAATGTATCCAAGGATAAAGGTCTTTTTTTTATTCGGAGGTCATTTGTACCATTTAGCCGAATAAAAACCATTATGCCGCCTGTAGTCCGCCAACAAGACACTAGGTCACAATTTAGCTGCCCATTGCCTATGTTCAATGGCGTAAAACGATATTATGCGAAGGAATACGAATTCTACTGCAATTCAATTCAAGTTAAGCTAATTGTCTTCCAATGTGAACAAAACGAAATATATTAAAGTTGTAGCATTGCTTCGATGGGCGAAGAAAAGTCCACATTTGGCCATAAGTGGCAGGTTCTCCATGTTTGAGGAAGTCGCCATCTGAATAAAGAGGTCATAGAAGACAGTGCAGACGGTCCTATTCGTTGAACTGCATGTGAGTATGTTGAATGAAAATTAGAGGCAATTTATAACGTACTCTTGTTAGCTTCTGTCAAAAAGAGGTGTAATGAGAAATGTTAATATTTTTGCAACAAAATTCAATATCGCCAATGAAATTTCTTGTAGAGTTATATGATTAGTAAAATTAGCGGTTCGAGGAACTACATTTGGATTTCACGAGTATATAGTGCATGTGGGATTACTTTATGGAGTAAAACTCCATACAGCTCACGCTATTTCTCGAGTTTCTCATTATATACGCGATCAATTCTTCGAGAGATTTTTTCGTGAGGATACTAATATAATTTACTGTACACTTTGTCCGATCTTCATTTTCAATAGGAATTTCGCCCGAAAATAGCAAACGCGAGGCCCTTATCGCATCAAGGTCCGAATGAAAATCGGAAAACAAAAGATTGGGAAGTACTGCAATGGAGGCACTCGAGAGAACCAGTGACAGATAAGGTAATAGATCGGAATTCTCTAAGGAAGAATTGGGATTTGCCCTCAAACTGCCATTAGGGATGATAAATATTAAATCGTTATTCATGCCTCGAGGAGGCCTAAAAGTATGGTTTTTAAGATATTTCATTTGTTGGGGTTGCGGAATGTTTTCATGTCAATTAATATACTCGTAATTACCTCTCATGTATTTCAGCTGAGGTGGTATTCCCGGTTAGATCTCCTCATGTATCAGAAATTATAAAGTTGATAATTAGTTGATATTTAAGTAGAATCAGTAGCTCCCTATGCAGCGTTCTAATGTTTCCAATTCCTTCAAAGCCAAAAATTGTTTAAGTTTTATTTCAATCATGCATATCCGACCTTGTTCGCTATTACAATTTAGTGCTCCGGAATTAGGAGAGAAGTTAAACAACAAAAACACGTCTGTTGCTTGATTGGCGGAAAAAGTTTTACGAATTTAATCTGTTTAATTAACTGTACTTTTGGCAAATAAAGAAAATAGGAGAGGAAATTTAAAATTTCTTACAAATATTTGAGTCATTTCAAGCAATTAAAATGATTAATGAATTTAAAAATCTGAATAGATAAAGTAATGTGATGATACTTAAAAATTTATCGACTCGAAATGTTCTCTAATTTCTCTTAGTAAGAGGAACCAATACGGACTTATGTCCGAAATGGTTAATTAATACCGAATGTATGTGCGTCTCTATAACTAGACGTCTTGTGAATAAAATGAATTCTGAATTATCTGGCGTTGGATTTGAAGACTCAATTTCTATTTCAATTCTTCCAAAAGGTCGACTTCATATATTGTGCAATGTTTACAGTCTTCGCAATTCATAGTTACCTATTTGCAAGTGAGCATCTGTGTTAACTCCATGTAATAACTGCATTACATAAAGCATTTTTGAGTGATCGAGCCGAGGGAATGGACATTGAGATTGGGCAGCCAGATTTTTGAGTGATCGAGCCGAGGGAATGGACATTTCTATGGAATTATAAATTTAAGAAATCAATTTGGGACGATCATAACTCATAAAAATGAAATTATTCATAANCGAGATTTACTCCAGGGCGGATATAAATCGATTCGCCTATTTTCCCGATTGCTTGTAATGTTCTCATTAACGTGATCACCAACAAGATTTCGGGCAATACAAGCAATGATGTTGGACAGAGAATAGACCATATGGCGATCTCATACCCTGTACAAAGAGAGGTTCACGACGTCCAAGTCCGCAGAGGCGCAAATATCGATTCTGAGCATTACCTAACACGAATCAAAATTAAATTCACCCCGAGTCAATCCATCAGAAGAAAACATACATACAGAAATTCGATACGAATAAGATTAAAGAATGCAACATAAAAGAAGAGTGGAAGAATAAACTGGCAAATACATGGGAAGAGTTCCATACAAAAATCACTCAAAAAGCACAGGAACTCATCCCACTGAAAAAAAAACTCAAAACACCCTTGGTGGGACTCGAATTGCGAAAAGGCACTGGAAAAGTGCAAACAAGCATTCCAGGAGTATAACAGTAAGAAGTCCCCAGAAAGTCAACAGCTTTTCAATGAGATTAGAAAAGAGGTAGCAAAGATTATTAGGCAAACTAAAAGGAAGTACATGAAGAAACAACTAGACTCCATAGAGGAGAACTTCCTAACTACAACGCGAGAGACTTTTATAGGACTTTCGGAGGAAAATTCCGTGGATACACACCACAAAATTTGTGCTTCAGAAAACAAAATGGAAAATTAGCACTAACAAATCAGGAAAACTGTCAGGTGCTGGCACAATATTTCTCCGATCTTCTCAATTTCCCCGAACCCAGCACCAGATTCCCCAAGGAAAATTACACAGATACCCACCCAGAATCACCACCACCAACAAAGGAAGAGATACACAGACACATACACAGACTGAAAAATAACAGGACATCAGGTGAAGATGGTATCATTGCAGAACTACTGAAAAACCTTGGACCAAAATCACTACAGGAACTCACACAAATCATCGAGAAAATATGGCAAACAGAAAAATTACCAGACGACTGGAAATGTGCTCTTATACACCCACTATACAAGAAAGGTGAAAGAACAGACGTGAACAACTACAGAGGAATTTCTTTACTACAAGTTACTTACAAAATTTTCTCAGCATGCCTTCTTCGAAGAACACAAGAACAACTAGAACACAAAATAGGTGAATACCAGGCAGGCTTCCGCCCTGGTCGCTCATGTGCAGAACAAATCTTTAACCTGAAAACAGTACTGAAATACAAAGCAATCAGGAACGCACCACTCATTTGCACATTTGTAGACTTCAAGAAGGCATACGACTCTATCGATAGAGAATCTCTGTTCAACGTCCTAGAAGAACAAGGACTCGATCCCAAAACACTAAGACTGATCAAACAGACATTGACAGACACTACTTCTAAAGTGAAATTCATGGGCGAAATTTCTGAGCCCTTCCCGATCAAAACCGGAGTACGCCAAGGAGACGGGCTATCCCCCCTCCTCTTCAACCTAGTTCTGAACAAAGTTATCATAGAATGGGAAAAAGAACTAAAAAACCAAGGACACTGGAAATCAATACGACTCGGACGACCTAAGGACAACACAGAAATGACATGCCTAGCCTTCGCAGACGACCTAGCCATACTCTCAGAGAATGAAACAACAGCAACCAAACAGATAGAAGTCCTCAAGGAATGTGCAGAGAAAGTCGGCTTACAAATCTCCTTCCAGAAGACTAAATTCTTCTGCTCAAAATTAAATATCCAAAAATTGAACACAAAATACGGTGAGATAAACAGAGTCACACACTTCAAATATCTAGGTGAGATCCTCGAACCTACAGGAGGAGAGAAGATTGCACAGAAAACTCGACTACAGAAAATGAAGAGAGCATACGGCAAGACACACAATATATACAACAAGAAATGCATGTCCATACACACAAAGACCAGGCACTACAACACAGTAATCAAACCAGAGGTACTATACGCAAGTGAGACACTAACACTCCACAGAAAAGGCGACATGGAAAACATTCTAAAAGAAGAGCGGAAAATCATGAGATAAATTCTCGGCATAAAATTAACAGAGGAGGGATACAGACTACACTATAGGAAAACCACAGAGAAGATGTCCAACGTATCAGTGGACATCAGAAAAAGAAGGTTAAAATTTTACGGACACGTCAGAAGAGTCTCATCGACAAGACTAACCAAGAAAGTAGTTACATACATACAAGGTGTCAAATCCACAATACCATGGATGTTACAAGTTAGAAGTGATCTAGAAAGGGCGCGAGTAGACTCAACAGAAGCTGAAGATAGAAACACGTACAGAAACAAGGTAAACAAGTGGAACGTGACATCAGAGAATGAAATCCCAAAGAAACCTGGGACAAGGTGGACGAAAGACAGGAAAAGAATCCACGGAATGAGAGAAGTTTGGAAGGTCAGAATGAACAGTAAAAAATGAGAACAGTTAAATATGAGTCAGATTGCTTTGCGTAATCCAAACAGGGGCTATACGCACCTAATAATATATATATATATAT
>KZ308899.1:1625926-1680960 GCA_000376725.2 Ladona fulva | reverse complement strand
AAGAAATTTATATTAAAATTTTATGTATATGTTGTATTATTTATAAATTGTAAATAAATTCGGATATTTTGAGGCGGTTAAATTAATTTTCTTGTAATTTTGAAAATATTGTCTAAACTAAAAGCTTTCTATCCAAATTTGAGATCAGTAGTTAATTTATGTCATCTCTGTGAGGTGCCGTGAGGGTAAATATTCTACCACGCACTGGATTAGTGATTTTAAAAGTATGACATTCAAAGAATAAGTCAGGATTCAGGAGCCAATACGTCATTGGGTGGTCTTGTACATGCCCGCACAACGTTGCGCATAGGTTTTTACATTGAGATTCAGAAAAGTTGTAACGGAAAGCAGAAAGTAGATTGTCAACGAAAGCATAACGAAATGTCATCAGTGCGGAAAACATAAAATGTGTTTTTATTTGGTTTCCATGCGCCGCAAGTTCGCAAACTGAATTAGACTTCCAATATCAGAGTTGCTTCGCTGCTGCACACGATTTAATCCTGAACAAGCCGTGATTACAAGTTGCACTCCCTCTACAGGTGAAATGAAATTCCTAACTTAGACGTTGCTGAAAAAATGCCGCGATCTAGATTTGCAACGCTATTGCGATGGAGTTGGAAAAGTTATGATTGAAGGAAACTGATGACTGTTTCCAACATGAGTTACTGATTTTCTTGCGGCGGAAGTTTTTATTAGAAAAGGTCTATATTTTCCCGTCTGTATGCAAAGATGTTTCGCCTCGAGAAATGCGCTTCTGAGGAAAAATTACTTTATGGAAAACTGCATTCTCAGACCTCGTTTTCGCCAACCAGAGTTTCTCAAATTTAACGTATTTACTCATTTAAAGGTCGAACTCCCGCAATGGTCGATCTCTGTATTCTTACTTTACGCTTTACTTTCGTTGATTATGCCTAATTTATTTGGTGGATATATTCTGTTCATAATTGGTTTTTATTTATTGGTTTAAAGAGTATTGATAACTTTATGTTTAATGAAATAGAAAGTTTTTTTTGAATTTTGGTATGTTGCCCTAAAACATGGGTACCAAATTTCGTACAAATTTGACTTTTTAAAGACTGTTAAATGTCTTCTCCGGCCAGATAAAAGGTTACTTTTTATTCACTTAATTTTCCCCGGTTCGACCCCGGACGAGTCAAAGCGTCTTCAGAGGAAATACACGTAAAATTCACACGGTGATTTTTATCGCGTGCAGGGTTTCTTTCTTTTGCAGAATTAAATTAGAAAGAATAGTCGCATGAAAAGACAAGCACCAAGAGATGGGAAATTGGATGATACTTTTTCTTTTGGTCGTGCAATATTGTTTTCGATTAGAAATTATAAGTATTTTGATGATACATTCGATATATTCCCGGGAATTGAGCCGGGAGTTGAACCGGGTCTTATCCGTGATAAGACATTGGTGGTGTGTCCGTCCTTTATGTCTGTGATAGTCCAAATTATTAAAACGGATGTAATTGGGGGTTCCAAATAGCATATTTTTTTTGAAATTATGTTATTGTAAATGACCGGTTACCCCGACGACCCTGACTGTTGAGCTCATACATTTCCTCATAAGAATACGAATAACTCAGCAATACTCGTCCACGGGGAATTTAGATCCATTGAAAAGTAAGTAATGATTAATGATAGACTATATGAAGAGGTGGCAATTTAAACATTTACCATAAAAAACCGCGGAGTCAAATTCACGAGCGACTAGTAGTAGTCTTTCTTAATCAGCTTGATTTAGCAAATAACAAATGAGACAATTATAGTTATTCGTTGCTCTATCGCGATCAACGAGGCAAATAATGGGTGAAGGGACATGAGAGGGAATACTTTTAAGGGCTTTGAGGAGATTTTCAGCAAAAACTAGGCGTACAAATAATATCGTTTTACATTTATTTACAGCGTAGAATTACACCTGTAATCCTTTTTGAGGACCTCTTCTAGTTGATTTCTGATAATTTTTTTCCTCAGTTTAAATTCTTCGTCTGCATACTCCAAATATATATTCAATGTTAAAGTTTGTGCGTGATCAAGATTATACAAATGATGATTTGGCAAAATGTCCATTTGTTGAGTGAATAGTCATTCCTCCATCTCATTAGTTAAATAAACAATATAAAGTTTCCTTGACAGTCCATTAACTCGCAATCAGTGTTGTGTTTATCAGTTTTTATTTTCCCGTTGATTCTTAACAGGATGTTGGGCCAGTGCTTCATAAAAGCTTATAAGAAACTCGGATTCGTCAAGAGAATAGTCGGTAGGAGCGAAGAAAAAGCCCGTGAGCGATGTTACGTTGCGTTGTTCAGGGATATGCGTGTAGTGTATGATATCCTACGTAAAATTGTTGTATCCAAGAATTAGAAAAAGTGCAGCGAAAGGAGATACTTTTCGTAAAAAATTGTTACGACCAATCAGTGAGCGTTACTCAAATGCTTCAGGACGCAGGATGGGAATCTATACCAGATAGAGGATTTAAACAGACTTAATTTACCTAATATATTCAGGGAGGGTACTTTCATAGAGGATGTAGCCGATATTATGCGTCCCCCCTGCTACATAGGCCGTTCTAATTCTGAGAGGAAAATCAGACAAACAGATGCTAGAACAAATCGTTTCAAAAATTGATTTTTTCCGCGAACGATAGGCGAAAGTAATGGATTAAGGAAGTAGAGTCATGCTTCATGCACCCAACGCCACACGCCGAAAATCGGCTTGCAGGGTAAATATGTAGATGTAGATAAAAACTGTTTTACATGCTGTTTACTTATCATTAAAGTCTTCCTCGTGGATAGAATGACAAACTTTCTCATCGCAATTTTATATCCACATGTCATATTTTAAACTAGTATTTATAGTCGATTCAAAACATTTTATTTCATAACATTTACAAATCGTATTCGCAGAAACATTTCGTAGACTGGGCTTTATTTTCCCTAAAATCTTCCGGAGAAGCTCTGCTTTGCGTAATAAGCTGTCCTATTTTGGAAGTATCTCGTGGAAGAAACCCATAAAGCATCCAATGCGTTACTCACAAAAAGATCAGTAGTTGAAGAGAAAGAGAGAAAAATGAAGAAGAAGTAGTAAGTTCAGAGAAAGTAGAGAAAAAGTATGGAGAAAAAGAGAAAATGGAGAAAGTGACGGGTGAAGGAAAGGCGATTGTGAAAGGAAACAAAAGAATCCGAGAATGAAAGGGAAGACAAAACGAAGAAAAAGGAGGAAAAAGTAGAAGACGAAAATGACAAGAAAAAACCTGAGCTGGTTTAACGCGAGACGGCAAAAAAGTTGAAAACTGAGAAAAGGGGAAGACCTGTAACACATTTTTAAAGGAAAAGCGTTGAGTGAAGATTCTGAAGGAAAAGAAAGGAATGCCTCGATAAAAAATTTGAGTAACTGGAATGAAAAATCGATACTAGCTTAGAATGAGTATCCGAAAGTGGAGGGATTTCATTGTGACAAACCGTCGCTCTCTTCTCTCCTTTGTATCGTATTCAAGTATACGTATGATTGTAGTCAGAGACGAGGTTTTTCGACTCTTACGTTACGTATATCTCTCGAGATTTTTCTCTCCGCTCGATTCTTAAAGTGGTGAATGGGTTATCTCCTTCCAAAGGCGAATGCTTAGCTTGCAGAACATGATTTGCCTCTGAAATACCACGAGTCGAATTAAAAGAACGCTAGTATTACGAGATTTAAAAGCCAAAAGCATGTACATTCGAGCTCTTTCTGCATTAACATATCCCATGCTCCGTTAGTTCCACGTTTCTTTCATAAAGTTGATGCGTTAAGCTTTAAGTCGTGACAAAGATTCTTAGCTGTCAGCTTAGAGATTATGTCGTTAGATTCAACGGCTTAGCCCTGTTTCAGGTACCTCTCGCGTTCTATCTAACATGTTCTGTCACGAATACTCTTCCTTAGCTACTCCTGGCATAACAGGCTCTTTTTAATCCGAAATTAATTTCAATTCAAAGCAAAATTACAATAACAAAAGAAAAAAAAACGCAAAAATATTACGCTCATTGCCGTTCGAGAGGAGCTGTCTTTACATCTTTCTGTCGTGCGCGTGAAATTTTCAAGAAGACATATTTATTTAATTATTTATTTATTATGCACTTTTGCCGCTGGGTCAGGTGGCGATGTTAAATTTTATGTTCATTTGCCAGTCGGTGCATAATTTTATAACTATTGTGCTAACTTTGTAACACTGAGGTCCCGGGATCGAATCCTAGTCATGCCATGATTGTTTGTACGCGTGTTCATTTAGGAATTATTGTAACAATGGTCATAACTGACTAAAATACGCCTCATAAATAAAGACCAAGTTATTAAGTACAACTCAGCAATACAATGAGGTCCAAAAAATATAAATATCAAACGATGTTATATTAGCAATCCCATCCACTAGCTACCATAGTTTAGAAACTTTACTTCACAATTTGAAATTTAAACAGTTATGATTTACAAATTAAACTGCAACCATTACAAAAAGTATTTGCGTTTAACAATCACATTTAATATTTCCTCAAATCCTTATACATCCTTATTTCCTCAAAATCCATATACAATATTTTGATACACGAAGAAAGTAAAAAACAGTTTCCACCAACCACAATATCTCAAAAAAGCGCTGTTAAATATTGAAACTGCAATTAATTTAACATAGCATTCATACAACTTGTCAATATTACTTATCACATAAGATTTTTCATGGCTCCTGATAGACCTTGCTGCCATATCGGTCGAAATGTGCTGTGTTGGGTTATGTTTGGGCAAACGTCCTAAGTTTGGCCGAATCGCAAATTGACCGGGAGGTGTGGCAAATGCTGGATGTTTGCTTGATAAATTCAGAGAAAGTACTTTTACTTGGGCGAAATTGGTTTTATGCGACCGATTCGCAACTTCCACCACCAACGCGAAAATGAGCAACTGGTACACCTAAGACTGCGCTCGAGTTTAAGGAACCACTTTGGACGAGAAACTAAAATCATCAACAAAGTCATGTGAAAAATTGCTCAATGTAGTATTTACGGCAACAACAAGTTATTGGTATTTTTAAGTGAAAACCGTCCCAACCAAACTAAAACGTCTTTTTTATATGCATACTATCCACTAATGGAGTGTATACTTACATAAACTCTCTTACGTTCTTTCTTCTTTGCGCTTATGATCGTCTTTGATGTAGATATGCCCTTCATAGTCGTAATTTCGTCGAAAGGATGTAAGCCATTCCTTTGAAAATCGCTCCCATGTGCTTAACGGAACATTATTTGCTGTCCATCACACAATCTGGCATTTATACCACCATTTCAAACTTCTATTTAATATTTTAAGCCGTCGTATGTTCATCTTATAATTTAAATCGAAGAAGTTTCACTACGATAGATACATTATTATTATTTAGAGAAATTCTCCTTTAACTTTATATATCTTGAGATGCTGAGTATTTTGCGGTGATTGGATAACGGTGTTTACGTAGAACACCATATCTCCTTAACCGAATTACCACTGGACAATTATGAACGTGATAAACACTGTGGGTTGCTGAAAATCCGCGGCAAAAAAAGGGGACTAAAAGCACTGTTACCCGAACTTTAGAATGTGAAAGACGCTTCCACACGTAAAAGGGGTTCTATGGTGTATCCTTGTTTCAAGTCATCATTCTCTTTCCAATTTTAAAGGCGTTTGTAAAGGTGATGCTGAACGCCTTCAAAAAACCCTTTGCAGCATTTTGGTTTTTCTCTCTTTCCTTCCTTTAAAGTTTCAGCAGCTAATTCTCCCTTTTCATGCTCTGTATGCCACCTCGCTCTCTTATTTTCTCCTTATGCATTATTTTCTCCTTCGAACACACGTTTCGAATGCTTCCTTCCATTCGTGTCCATTTTCCAATTCGGTTCACCTCTCCATTCAGATTGCATAAACCTCGGTCCTTTCACATCATTGCGTAATTTTCATGCCAACGCAATTTCTTGTTTAACTTCCTCTTAACTAATAAGACATTTTAACCCCTTGTCATAATTATTTCCTTGTGCTGTGTTGTTTATATATTATATGCCCGTTTTTTATATTACAATCCATTTACTCATCTGTAATTTGCATTCCATGCATTGCAGATGTACATTACGCATCAGTATTTTAATTTCTTAAATTCAACGCAATAAACGCCACTAAGTTCATTCTTTCTCTCTTCTACATCTGCACCTGGTATGTAACTAACTCGAATGGTTTGTTTACTTATATTATAAGTCGTCTATTATTAATAAGAATATAAAAAGCATTAGTGTTCGATTAAAATTTTATTTAGTATATTACGATTAAATTTAGTACAAAAAACATGTTTAGATTCGAAGAATATAGTGGAGATCAAGCTGCGGCCTGTATAAGAAGCAATAGCACAGCACACACACACACCCCAACTACAACTACTAGAGTTTTCACCTGGTGAAAAGTACACATTTTACACCGTAGTGGTTGGGGTGTGTGCTGTGCTATTGCTATGTTCTGATTCAATTTCTAGAATTCACAAAAAGGATTTTCTTATTGATTATTAAGTCTCGGATTATTTAAATCAAAGAAGAATATCTTTTTGGAAAAGATAAACCTTTAGCATGGGCTAACATTCAAAGGGTTGGTACAATGCAACTCTTCAAGCCGCTGTGTCCAACTCTTTCACTTCCTCATAATTCTGGACCTTAACACTAAACAATACACCTTTCATTTGTAAAAAGATAGAGGGAAATCTATCTTTCATTTACTTTTGTCTCAGTTTAGTTCATGGATGTGATTATATAAAGCTACGAGGTATGAGTGATGCTGAATAATGGCATTAATGGAGTAATGGAGATTTGTGCTTATGAAATGTTTCGAAAACTGTTACTCGTAAAGACACTATGCTTCACAAACCATGCCTTGTTCTGCTTATAGTATTTTGGCTCAGTGAGGAAAGCTAGAACAAACTACCTCACTCCTTATATTGCCTAGTAAGCCTCATTTCCCTCTCATAGATCTTCGTAGCTAACGTTTGAGGGGATGAGGTCCCAGCTAGCCTTCAGGCTGAATATTTTACGGATCACTGGACATTCACAATCTAACGTAGGCCCTTTCTCTATAATTCCTCCCATCAAGTATTCCTTCCATCGCTGCCTCCAGTAAACTAACGTGGCCCAAAGTGTGCCCACCAATTTCCTTTTCCCCACCAAAGTGTTCTTCATCTGTCCTTTGAAATACTACTTCACTAAGTACGTAGTTACTCTCTCCGTCCATTTATGTTTCATAATTCTTCCGTAAAATTTTAATTTCTTCTATTCCTCTATTCTCTACTTTCGATACAATGCATTTTTTCATTTGCATAAGTGAGAACACTCAATATATTTGTAACCACTTCCTTATATCATAGAATGTACTACTTGCTGCCAACGGTACATAAGTGAGAACACTCAATATATTTGTAACCACTTCCTTATATCATAGAATGTACTACTTACTGCCAACGGTAGTCTTTTGAAGTAGAAATTCTCCTTACTTGGACTATTCTCCTTAGTATTTCATTCTCTTTACAGTTTCACTATCCGCAAATATCTATTTCACCGAAACGAACCGTTTTCGTATACCCAAGCTCAAACTACCTTCTTTCAACGGCGCTTTTCTGTGGTAAAGTGCCCTCTTTGAATGGGCTGTGACAGAATTACCTTTACTTACACAAGTTCGAGTGTATGTTCTGTCGCTGCTCTAGAGGTCAAACAGTACACTTTAAATTTCTGTTAGTACTATGTGATTTTCAAGTGTAAGGGAAAACAGAAATTCTGTGGAAAGTAAATCTTTGATTTTTTCTTCGTTTTTTTAAATGAAATTCCACCAGATTTCACTTAGTACTTATAATTTTTTCCCCTTACTTGGTCGCAAATCTCAGACGTTTATTTTTTTCGAATTATTCTAGAATGAGAAATTTGTCCGTTCAGCATTGATTAAATTTTCTCTATTCTCGATGAAAGTTCGTATTTACTGATGACATTGATTTTCCTTGCAGATTGGCCTGCATCAAAAACGCTTAAAATAGCGAGTGAAGAACTGTTTGTTTAAGATTGAAAACGCTTGATGAATATACTTAATTTTATAAAATTATTATTATTACTGGAAAGGCTGCAATTTGGAACCTGCTACACCAAGAAATCGTATTCATTTCATATCATACTACGTTAGTCATGCATCGGTAAAAATCCCAAAATAATACATTAGTTTAGAAGTGATTAAAAAGGACATAAGGCGTCCTCAAGGGACGCATCAGTTTCAAAATTTTTATTTTCTTGCACTTTTTACAATATTTTTTTGTGCTTCACTTTTGTATACTTATTCGTCTGCTATTAAAAATCCTCTCCTAAATTATTGGGCTTTTACGGATACCACTAGCAGCATATGCTTTAGACTGAGAGGTCGAAACACATAAAAATTATCTTTCGAATATCAATCACTGCAGCTGGACCCGCCCCTGTAGTGAAAGAAACCCGAGAATGACAACGGAGGCTAATTGTAAAATATAACGAGAAAACCTGCTGCTATGCAACAACGAAATATTCCCTGAAAAATGTAACATTTGCCAAAGACCGAAGCCCGGAGTATACGGCCCGCGTTAATGGCACTTATTCCTTGATCATCCGAAAATACTTGCATACACGTTCCCTAGATTTCAAGTCAATTGAAAATTTATGGAGTGTAAATTTTCAAGGATGATCGAAAGGTAGACATTCAATTGCTGCATCTCAGGTGTAGCGCATTAGAGATATCTGGACCTCTCTTGAGCTGAGTCCCTGTCTATTAATCCTCGTGGATTCATTCCATGGGAGGGCGACTACATTGCGCAGTGGAGGCTGAAGGAAATATCGCCGAATACTAAATTACTCACTGAGTCTCCATGTTTCCATTATTCTGATGTTCATCATGATTCAACATTCTGATGTCCACCATGAATGATAGATCCTCACGTTTCCGCATTCGTATCTGTAGAGAATATTGTAATGGGTATTGAGATTATAGTACCGATGGAAGCCAGTCACAACGCCGAATTCCTAAATCTTTCCAATATTGTTACTACAACTTATTTATAGATAAATAATATTTAGAACTAAAAAATTTACTAAAAATTTTCATGATAGAACATAAGACTTCAACGTCATTAGTAGATTCAAAAGAATATTTTCTCAAGTCCTATGGTAAAGGTAATGGTTAAAATATGGTACAAATGGCAAAATATTTCGTTTGTGTAATATTTCCATTTCCTATGTCAATGTGATAACCTATAATAGAGTATAATTTATATGAATGGAAAGATGGAATCGCAGTCAATATAACTCAAAAATATTATTCCGCTAAATATTTTATGGATTTTAAATCTGAAAGCAGCGTAGAAAACGGAAATATGGGAATTTGCCCTCATGGCCAAATCATAACAAAGAAAATGCTCTCAATCGGCTCAACGTCGCCAAGTTGCTCGTTTAACTGAAACTAAATTTTATTTTCTCTTCCTTTCAGTGAGCCATTTCAGTCGCAAACCACAGCCACCTTCGAGACATTCTAATGTTGCAAGGCGCTGTCTCTATTCAAGTCCGGTACACTGAAACTCCTAAATAATGCCCCCTTTCCCCTCACTCGCCTTATAAACCCCCACCACTGTCTCCTCCAAATCACGTTCTGCCATCAGAAATGTCCACTAGAGCAGCGACCCAAGGACTTTGAAGTGATGGTACATATGTATGTACTAAGACGCCAAGTTTCGAGATGGTGATTCGTTTATTCGTGCTATATTAAATAAAATATTCGGACATAAGAAGCAGTAATTGTGTTAAAAAGATTCGATAGCTGAGGTAAATTCATAGTCATAATCATCATCTCATAATTTCATCATCCTTTCCTTAACTTTTTGATGTATCAAAACTGCCTTGTGAAATGATTAAATTAATAGTTATACACACACACATACCAGCGCTTTTTTGGTTGTCGTTGCAATTTATGATAAATAGCGGGGATATTATTATTTATGATAAATAGCGGATTTGAAAGAGCGGAGAAGGGACACAAAGGAGAAAGGAAAAAGTTTGTTCCAGCTAGAAAACATTCTAAAGATTCGTCTAAAATTTCTCCTAAGTCCATCTTCTTCTTCAAATTCAAGCTGAGCTACGCTGTGGTGAATTAATCGAGAGGTTACAGAGAGCAAATAGAGTAAAAAGGGTCAGCTTTATTTTTATCCTCAATCAATGCAAAAATCCTCGCCACCTTTCTTAGGTAGACAAGTGATTATCCTGAAGTATTGATTTTTCACTATTTTCTGCTTATATTATTATTCTCAAACTTATTATGGAGAGCAATTCATTGAGACCCCACAAGCTTCTTCAATCATTCCTTCGCACATACTCTCGATTATTATTTTATAGTGAACCGTCCGTGGATTGGTTCGCAGCAGCACTTCTCTGTTTTCTGTCAGTCTCTTCACCTCCAAGTAAATTCATTAACCTGTTTCTTCTATTATTTGTTCTATGTAGCTCAGCCTTCCCTTGTAGTTTCTGTCCCCATAGTAGCCAATTTTTTTACTACTACCACCAGGTTCCCTCGTCATTAAAGGTCTCCTGTCCTGAATAAGTCTTTTATTCAGCGGCATCTGCTGGCATAGTTTCATCTGCTCTCCATAGTACGTCTATACGGCATTCTGAATGTCTTCAGAGGCTTTCTATCCTGTGCTCCGCTTGTCCTACTGCCGAAGTATAGCTACGCTACATAGCGGCATATGTAACAGGGGGGACGCATTATATCGGCTACAACTAAGAACGTACTTTCTCTGTACTTCTTCTGTAGAATAAGCCTCTGTTTAGTTCTTCTATCTTCCTATGATTCCGTCCTGCGTCCCGAAGCATCTGGGTAACGCCACTGGAGGCGGAGAGCTTCTTCGTATGTGCCTTTGCATTGCTGATATTGTCTGAGCACATTTTATTCTGCATTCATCTTCATATCAACAACTCAAATACTTTTGGAAACTATATATCCATATTTGCCAACTCAATAAAATGCTCCACAAAGCGTTATGTATGAAACATTGATATGATCATCTCCCTATAGAATCTCCCTTTATCGGCTAAACATGTACATACAATGAAAAAGTCACAGTTTAATTATGGGAAGGAAGGTTAAAATCGTGCATGAAGAAATCGAGAGTGGATCTAAAGGGAGAGGAGAAGGCTGATAAAATGTGGTCAATGAGATGCTGAAGAGGCGTTTATCCTATAGAATGAAAGGGAAATCATAAAGATATGTACGGAATACGTATGCAAAGATAGGAAACTGCGGAGGAGTAAGCATGCGAGGCAAATTATAACTGAACCTCAAAAGGGAATCAGGAGAGTAACGAAAGGCGACATTTGGTCTAAGCTTTGGTCTTGTCTAATAGAAACAGCAACGGCATATAAAGTCCTTCGTATCTTCCACTAAATATTTACCGATAGACCGTTTTTGGCCTGAAATCAGCCATCATCAGGTACAAGCAACAGGAAAATGAGCATTTTTATACATTAATGGAGTTTTGTTGTTAGGGGGGAAAAGAGTAGGGGTGCGAAAGTTTCTTGGGAAGGGGGGAAGGCTTTGGGAAGCTGAAATTATTCAATCATGTCTTCGTGGAAACTATTTCAATTGTCTCCATCACGTCCATTTGTCGGCCTTTTCCCGCTCGGTGCAATGGCCTTCCTTCGAAGCTGCTCGACTGGCCGCAGCTGCTCTGCGAACCTCGAACTCCCCGGGAGCCGATGGAGTCTGACGATGGCTCATTTTAGGATGAAACCGGTCGACCAGTAAATATTTAGTGGAAGTTATGAAGGACTTTGTGTTTATTTATACCTTTTCATGGTTTTACACGAAGTCAGGTCAACCCTTGTTGATTATATTAGTTTTCCAAAGCTTTATATCCCATCATGATTCATCTGTTTGTAATACCGTATATTCTCGAATTTAAGACGTATCCAAGTTTTGGAAGTCATGAAGGGGAAAGAAATAATAATGCGATTGTAAAGTGTATGCTGTTCACCATGGTACATGCCTTAACATGTCCGGGCATATGCTTGATGACTGCTCAGAACGCTAACAGGCACGGGAGAAACTGAGAAACTAGCTTTAAACGTCACAATTAGAGCAAGTATTCACTGCAAAATATACTTTGCGATAATCGATTTCAAATTGCAAATCTAAGACGAACCCGATGTTTTTATAAGTCCTAAAAACCCAAAAACAAGTTACGTCTTAGATTCCAGAATATGCGGTATATATAAACCTCATCAATTGGAACTTTATGAACGTTTTCAAAACTGACGAGGAGGCGAATATAAAAAATTTTACAGATGTACGGCAGCGAATATTTAGGAGAAGAATACGAGTGAAATGATACAATTATTTATGATATTTTTATATATGATATAATACGAGTGAATTAATTCAGACGGAGTGGTTTATGTGAGGAGTGTGTACACGAGTAGGATAGATAGAGAGCCAGCTAGTACTACATCTACATAAATACCCTGCAAGCCGCCTTTCGGCGTGTGGCAGGGGGTAACTGGGGGGCACTGACTTGGTAGCCAATACATTTGACCACAAAGAAGTGATGAGTGACATGTAAAACACTCTAAGTTGAATTGGGAGGGTTTAAATTATGCCTGACGACTAGAATTTTGCTTGAGAACAATACGAATGGTCCTAAAGGGAGAGAAGGATTAAAATAAGGCAGTGATTGAATTGAAGGAGATCTGTGAAAAATGGATGTAGGCAGAATGACGTGTGAGCATATTTATAGGGAAAATTGTCTGGTAAGAAGGAACAGAGTAATATTGTGTGTAAGAATAGCGGAATAGTGTGAATCAGATTTTAAACATGATTAAATTAACCACGTTCAAATACAATGAACTGATTCACTTACCCTTCGGAGCATCAAATGCGAATTGCAAATCTGTGTGCGCTAACAACTTCTCTCTTTGAAATGCCCAAGTTGGAGTGCGAAATGCACTCGCCGAGGGCAAAACAAGAAATAAAAGCGGAAGTGACGCATCGACGACACCACAGCCTTCTTTTCGACCAAAGCATTTCGCACATACTCTTGGGTCTACTAAAGTGTTTTTGTTTCGTTTCGAAATGGGCGGAATTCCGCAGCTTCCATTGAATCCACGAACTCTCAAAAGTATCGTAATTCACATCTTTTACTTTCCGCTAAACAGATATCATCGAGAATGAATACGAATCTATTCATGAGAATTTAAGAAATACATTCTAAATATTTGCGTGAATATTACGTAACTACCATTCGGTGTAAACTCGGTATTTGACTTGTTCCTTCTCTCTTCTGTGTTTTCCTGTCCTTGCATACATCTTCCTCTGCATTCGTACGTATTTTCATGCATTTATTTTCATTCTAAAGTTATCTTAGTGCACCTCTCCATAATAAAGTTCTAAACAAACTTAACAAGTACTTCGTTACTTCCACCAAATATTTAAAATATTAGTTAAGTTTATTTAGAACTTTATCATGTCCTTCCTCGATATCCGCCCAACGCATATTGATTATGCACCTCTCCGTTATATTCTTCCTCGGTCTTTGTCCTCATTTCCTCATCTTCCACTCATCCTTCCAAACACCTTCTATGATCACATCCAACGATAATAAAAGAAGAAATACCACCAACGTCATTGCGTCGATAAGGGGCATACCACAGTCTAATGCATCCTGAAAAACGGTTAAACAAATGGAACGACTCCCATGCATGCCTTTAGTAATTAATGATGTTAATTACGGAAAGTGACCCATTTACAGCTCTCCATACAAATTTATCATCTCNATAATATACAAT
Organism: Ladona fulva; assembly: GCA_000376725.2. Classification (NCBI taxonomy): domain Eukaryota; kingdom Metazoa; phylum Arthropoda; class Insecta; order Odonata; family Libellulidae; genus Ladona; species Ladona fulva. The sequence goes on along the minus strand of KZ308899.1, from coordinate 1,667,089 downwards.
AAATAAAAATATTTGTTGTTTGATTTGAAATTTAAATCATAATGTTATTTTTACTATATGTTTTAAACTATTCACTCCAAAGCTAATATGTATTAATGAATCTATTTATAACATTTTCGCTCTTGCCACATCTCCACTAAGTCTTATGTTTTTGCGTATTTATTATTAAATAACGATGAGGTAATTCCGATAACATATATTAAAGCTTGCGGAATTTTCGCAAATAAACATTCATAAGTAAGAATAGTTAATAGAGATATATTATTTATTTTACATTTTTATTTATTTTTTATTCTTTTTGTACTAGTTATCATTTTAGTATAATTAAACATTTGAAATTGAACCGAAACGGAAATTCCGCGTAAGTCAAAAATACAACTACAATTTGCTTGCTTTAAATACTATTAAGTGGGTCACATTCTAAATTTTGTTCAGATATTTCGATACCTTTCATTTTTATTACTTATTACTTGTAATGATTGTACCACTCGCGATTTTGCCGACTCCACAAAAATTTTCATTGAGACTTTGTAATTTGGACTCAACGAATGTCGTGCGAGTGTATGAGTGATATTGGAGAAGCAAAAGAATCGGTGGAGACGTGGAATTCCGACAGAAGATAAGTTGAGAGAGCGAATGAAATCTCCATTTGGAGCGCGTTTCCGTTTAAATCGGAGGAATTTATTCGCCGCGAGAAGCTTAAGAAGGATTCCAGAGTGGAAAGCAGTTCTCTTTCTTTGGGCCTATTAAAAATACAGATAAGAAACATAGCTGAGGAACGTGCTTAATTGGAGGAGGAACTGCCTCTTCGTACCGTTAAGGAGGAGGTAAATGATTACCGGAGTACATTCGAATCTATTACCAGAGAAATATATTCCGGAAAGAATTGGAGTAGAAGTAATCAATTTGAAGGAGTTATTCGCGAGGTCGGCAATTGGCCCAATGAAAGAACTCGCGATGCTGCGGAATTGGTCCGATCTCATCGATATGGACCAAATAAAATGCTCCCGAAAGAGATTAAGCTCAAATGGACTGAAGATTTGCCTTCGGAGTCCGGAATTTTAATTCAGCTTTTGCATGGTTTGCATTCTATAAGTACTCCATTTGAGATATGTGGTTTGAAATTATCATATGCTTAGTATATCGCGTGACAAGTGAACAGTTTATAGCTATCAGAATTCCATATCTATACGTTATTTTTCATTCCGACGAAGCTTTTGTTCGCTTGCGGTTGAGGATATCCAACTAGTTTTCGAATTGTAATAAATGACTCAGAAGAAAATGCCATATACGAGAGTCTGTCATAAAGTAATGCACCACATTTTTTCTCAGAAACTATGTATTCTACAAAAATGAAATTTACGCATATGAAAGAATGATGGTTTATCTGCTCAATCTATTTTCCACGTAATCTCCTTCTAGTTTTAATGCCTTCCTCCTGCGATTCACTATGGCATATATGCCCTGTCGGTACCAGTCCTCGCTCTGGTTATGAAGCCAAATTTTCACTGTCAACTGCCTTCTGATTCACCCACCCTGCCTTCTGTTTGCTCACACTCACCCTCCAGCTGCTATCTGCTGGAGAAAACTAAAACTATGCACATACGTGAAACGTCAAACAATTCGAACCTACAATTTCAAATTACTAGCATTGGCTTTGGCTTTTTTAACCAACCCTCGTATGTATCTCAAATACTGGAGTTACATACAACACACATAAAACAAACTACAGGTTTACTTTACGAACATAAGAAGCGCAAAAGAGGTGTATCCTACAGTAGATTAGTCTGACCAAGATGCAGCGCATACGTTGCACCAAAATAAGCACAGACGTATAACATTGGATTAAAACATATTCATATGAAGGATTGAGGAGAGGGAAATTACTAAACACGGAATAACCGTGCGGCTGAATCCCAGGGAATAACAGGTGTGAAAAATAGTGACATGACCGGGACTCGAACCCAGGGATACATATTATGTTGGGCATCAACTGTAGATAATAAAACTCTTGGAGCCGTAAGACCTTGTATAATTCCGATTTTAATCAACCTCTGAACGCAGTTCACTAATTGACTCATTCTCTTGATTTCTCACCCCATCTATTTAATTTCCCTTCGAAATATTTTTCCGCAAAAGACAAACTGCGTTTCCACCTCATCTCGCCCCCAAAGTACTCGTACATGAGAATTCGACGTTAGGCAAATGTTTTGGGAAAACTGTTTTCAATGAGGGCGCTCTCCTTGCTTGTTAATGTCATTAGCTCTCCATTTGCGTCCTCGTTCACGCTAACTCGGTTTGCGCAAACTCCTCCTTTATTCCGAGTACATATAGTTCTTCGCGGAAGATTGGATTTTCCACTCATTATGACGGCGCCACCGCACGGGTAGAAATCTCTATTTGCGAACATTTGAGGTTTGCATCGCTTTTAGGAACGTCCTGCTTCATCAAGTGCGATTCCTCTGCATTTCCCCAAAGGACTGTTGTTCATTTTGCGTCGGCGATGAAAGGACTGTTTGGATTAAAAGTCATGACGGCGTTGAAAGTGATGTCCGGACTAATAACCGACGGACTGAAGAGAGGCATTAAAATCTCTATGCGCGGATAAAGACGTCTTCATCCGCAATGGGAGAATAGCTAATTTTCCTTGGAATCGACTCGGTGGTCGCCATTAGAATTCGCATCGAATCAGAGAGGACTGGAATATCGTAAATGCTTGGATAGGAAATTTTCCATTCAGAAATGAACGTTCGTCATTTCCTTTTCAAATAAGAGCATGTATTGATGATATGAGGTCACTGTGAATGATCTGGTTCCTTAGGTTACAACTGGTCTCCCACAGTATTAAATATTTATATATTTGAAATTTATTAATTAATATTTGAAAACTTCGCTGTTAGTAGAATATACATATATATACATGTGTGTGTGTGTGTGTAGGATTTCCGTTTATAATGGTCTTATCACCGAAAATTGCCTGGCTATTTTGCATTAATCTCTTTTTCAATGGACTTCCATTCGTATAGCAAAGCACAAGTGTATACAGTGTGTCTCTGAAGTCATCAGTACAAAGTCTGGTTGGAACCTCATCACCTCAGTAAAAGAGGTGCGGCAATTTTAAGAAAAACACTATTTTAATAAGTAATATTAAGGTGAAACTATTATTCAGCCTAACTCAGGCCTCAATAGCTTTTATATAATCACTGCCTTCAAAGAGATAGTGTCATAAATGGAAATATTCTTCCTCTATCTTATACCTAAAATGTCACTCCTAATTAAACGATAAAAGGAATTTTTGATATATAAGCTTTCTGAAAACATGAATCGGGAAACAAAGGTAACAAATTAAGCGTTGTAATTGGTATGACTGACAAAAGTATATTATATTCCATGGAGGGCTATTTTATTCCACATTGTGCATCTACATCTACGTAAACATCCTGCGATCCACCTTTTGTTGTGTGGCAGGGGGGTGTAAACACCTAGCATTCGAGTTACCTCTTTAGCTTATTGTTATCGCGTATCGTTCGTAGAAATAATGAGTCCCTGAAACGACTTGTCCTCGCATCTATTTATCTTATTTTACGCTCATTGACTGAACGGCCGATGTAGCGGTCGCATAACACTAATCACGTCTTCCGCAAATGTACTTTCTCTGAATTTATCAAGCAATCGCAGCCTAATCTCTTTTTTTCCAGGATTCCCAACCTGCGCCTTAGATAATTTGTATTACGCTTTTCTATCATAGCATTTTTTAAACAAATCGTATCGCCTTGCGCTGTACTTTCTCAAGTTCGCAAGTATATGTTTTATCCGTTGGATCCCGTGTACTTGCCGCATGTTCCGGTTGACGGTTAATTCTGGCACAATTGTTTCTTTTCGGAGAAATTAGCAAGAAAGCAATTACTTACATGAAGATCCAGTTGCGATTGTTCTCACTGCCTTTGAATATGAAATCTTTTTATAGTGAAATCCCATCTTCGTCGCTTAATATTTCTATATATACGTACATTACCGAGTCTTCCACAAACTTGCTCATATTGATATCGGCCATTCTTTTTCTCTTTTCCTTGATCCTCTCCTAGGCCGCTTTTGCTTGCTAGAAAAGATCTCAATGTAATATGCATTATTATTAATTGTAATTATATTTGTCATGAAATTTTTGCATAAAATACAACGCCCGTATTTAAAATTTCTAAGGAATGCATTTCCTATTAAACCGTCTATTGCCAGGGTTTTATAGAAAATCTTAAAAAATAAACGAATTTCAATGTGATGGTGATTCCTTTAGTTAATCGAAGTTATATTTAGTATCGAATCTGCAAAACACCGAAGCGCAGACCGAAAGCTTCCGATTTTTCGAAAGATGGAAAAGTGCGTTTGAAAATGGCTCCTTTTTTGGAATCGTGAATCGTCGGATGGCCCCGAGGGAGTGCATCCCCTGGGCAAAAACCCCTTTCACTGTCAAAAACAAGATTCTACTATTTTTCATTCACTTCGCTATAGCCTCACGATATCGTGATATATATAAATGATATCACGATACACGGAGCGCTATTCCGCATAAAGACATTTTCGCCACAAGTTTTCCTCTTCCTTCATTTCTATCACTTAAATAATCCCTTAGACGAATATCCTAGAAATGGACGGCTTTTAAACATCTCCGTTGATCGGCTGTAATGTAATGTATTTATGGACATTTTAAAAGCCACACGGAAACATTATATGTAACTCGGGTTGAAATTACGAAGTCGTCAGTTGCGCAGTTTATTTGCAATTGAATTTCATTCATCGCGAAAAGGCCGCGAATCGCAAAAAGGGGCGAAATTCAATCTTGGTTTCAATATTTCTTCGTCGTAAATTTAGCCCTCATTCGGAGATATACCGCAAAACATTGAGTGTTCTTTAGTTTGAGATTCACCGAGGAGAGTACAAGTTTAAATTTTATAGTGGTTGTGTCATCGTATCTTCGTATACGAATGGCTTAAAATTGATTGAATAGGTTTATAAAATAGCTGTCCCGGGACTCCCCCATAGCCATATGGGCAATGCGATCGACTTCGGTCTCGTGTTCGATTCCTGGTTGGGACCAAAATGTGCCAAATGAATTTAGCTGTCGAAGCTCTTTTAACAATATTACTATCCTTCCCGCGACTTAAATGCGATTAAGGTGAGCTGTAAACGGTAAGCGTCTAATCAGTACATTGAGAGAAGATAGTAATTTATTCTAATTTCATATACGCAATGCATATTTGTATTTTTCATTATCTTATTTCATTTTCATCTTATGCTGAGGTTTCCGCTGTGTTTTCGCGGTTTTCCGCCCTTCTCTTTCGGCGCTTCCCCGCAATGTGGGCTTTTTCTGCGTCAACCAGAAGTTTGGAATATTTTTTCTCACATCCCACTCTTTCTTTTTTTCCATTAATGCCTGTAAATATGATAATGGAATGCGGGGTCAAATGGGAAAGAGAGCCCTAAATGGACCTAATTATGCCATTAAAAGGTCTATCGCTCTATTTATGCATCAAATTGATGCTAGAACAAATAAAGTTAGATAAAAACAGCGAACGGGAACTAGGTGAGGGTCAGGGCCCAGTGTGTGTACAGTGAGGGAATGAGGCGGTCGCTCAGAAATGAATGGTGGAGGGGATGAATTACTGATGCCTATGCAAGCACCTGCAAGCTACCTTTCGGTGTGTGGCAGGGAGTGTATGCACCATGGCTCTATTTTCCTAATTAACTACTTTCGCTTATCGTTCGCGGAAAAAATGAGTACCTACTTGAATCGATTCGTTCTAGCATCTATTTCCCTGATCTTTCTCGCAATATCAGAACGGCCTATGTAACATAGTGGACGCATTATTTCGGCTGCATCACCTGAAAACGTGCTTTCTCGGACGTATTTCTTTAGTAAATCAATTCTTTGTTTAAATCTTCCAACTTCTAAAGATTCTCATCCTACGTCACATGCATCTGACAACGTTTACTGATTTATCGCTGCCATTCTTCACAAAACGAACCGCCTTTTGCTTTTCTAATTCTAATTACAACTCGGAGTATACTTCACGTGCATACTCAAAATGATACCAACGCGAAATGACATTGCTCGCAAACTTTCTCTTCACTCCGACCGACTGTTTTAATCGAGAAGTTATATCAAATCCCCTAGAAATGACAATTTAGAAGTTGTAATTGCTTATTTTAACTAGCTACGTTATTATAATTTTTATTTCATTAAGCCTGGAAGATGTTCTGGTGTAATGTACCACGTAAGAATAACATAGTATTTCTATCCTATTAAATCTTATTGAATTGACAGTTTGTTGCTACGGAAACGCATGTTTACAACACGACACTACTGGTAGATCTCTGTTACTCTGAACATTAACTTCAAAGTCACTAAACTCTGGAAAAACACTACTCAAAAGTATATTGCAATTTCCGAAAAAGTGTATTATAAATGTATTAAATTCACTTTCGCATACATAATATCAATTTATATGTGAAATGAAATACGTATATAAAGCAAGGGTTGGATTAGAGGTGGGGAAACTACTTTGAAGGCAATTGCGTCTCTTGTGGCATTTTCTTCATTATCTAAAAACAATAGCAAGTAATGAAATAATTTTGTTCTGCAGTCTCGTATATTACAGCAAGTGAAAAAAAGAGTGGAAGATATTTTACGCTGTTTTATTTGGCGATTAAATCGTTTCTTTTTGTCTTTCATTTTCACTTGAATACTGCATGAATATTCGCATACGATATTTGATGGCGTTTTAATGGTTCCTCATATGAGATCTGCGGCCCGTAGATGAATCTGTTATGAATATAGAGCGGCATGTCGCTGAAACAGACAAATGATCGTCAAAAGAAGAAAATGTTGCAACATTTATAAACAGATCCGCTAATTTGAGTAATAATGAAAAAACCCGCAGTTAATTGTTGCGATTGATATAGCGCTGCGCAACAATCAATTGCAAGTTAATTGTTAAGGCGTCTCAAAAGAGCGGTCGACGAGTGGAATTGTTATTTGAAACAGCAGCAAAGCGAGTAATTGTTGCCCGAGACGCCGATCGCTCTTTTCTCGCATTTGTTTACTCTCTTTTCTTATTTTATCTCGACGCGTATCCCACGTATACTTGGCTGCGAATCCGCGCTTGCTTTTCCATCCCAATCTCCTCAAAATTCCTCTCCAATGCCACATCGGATGAAAGCCCTTCCCTTATCTTTCTTTCCAACAGATACTCCCATCCTCATACACACACGTGGCCCTCATTGCCTTTCCGAAGAGATTTATGAACGCAGAAAACAAGCAGCCTGTGGCTTTGGGACTGCGGCGGTTTATTTTTTGGGGGCGGAATCGGCGGGGACCCGTTTTCAATGAATAGGGAATGAAGTCAACAAAAGGTCGTTGGTGAAGGGGGTGTTTTGAGAGGCCGGATTTGGAGGTGGGCGGAAGTGTGCGGATTTTTCGTTGGGATTTGGAAGTGGGCGTGGTCCAGGAGATGCGATGGACCACCGCATCCGGTACATGGGTCGGCGGTGAAGAATTCCTCTTTGATTAAAGCCGCCTTATTTCTTATGCGGGCGTAACTGCACCGGATGTATGTACGGGAGATTGCTTCGGAGAAAGTGGACGCCAATACATCTACACTTACCCAAATACTTCAAGAGCGAAGTGCGGCTTTCTCGTTTATGCGCGGGAAAACGAAGAAATTCCCCAGTAAAATACGGGACGAATTCGGGACATTTGATTATTTGAAACTGTTTACACCTTATAGCATAATACAGCATCACGTCAGCGTTAAAAGAAAAACAAAAAAGAATCCAATACAGAATAATCAAAGGAACTGAATAAAAGATTCGGCTCCAAAAGTGACAGTGCAGGGTTTGAGGGGATATTCGGTTGGGATTTACTTAAATAAAAAAATAAGCTAAAGTGGTCTTTACCTATAAATAAGGCATAGTGGTGGTGGTCTCGACCTGCTGATCTTCTTTTGCCTTAGATATAATATTATGCGGAAAATATATTCGCTTCTGATTAATGCGGTTTCAGCAATTTAAGGTTACGCGTTCTTAAAAGCGATTATCAATATTTTCTCATGCAAAGGAATAAATAAATCCGTAAAGATTAAAATAAAATGTATCTTTAAACACATGTAGAAAACTAAGTAATGCCAATACAATCTACAGTAAAATGACCCACGAAACCCCTCCACAGAGGGCTCTAAAAATACATGCAATCCACGCTATATGTCAACTATTCAAATATATATACTAATGTAATGATAATATGTTGTTATCTCCATTTCCTTTGGACTGTTGTTGTTTTTTATGCATCCAATATATATTTTAGTTGAGACTTATGGTATATTATTGATATTAATTAGTTTTATTTATGATCAACAACATAATATCCTTTGCAGTAATTCTTAATAATTCTATGACTGCTTCATGTTCTAATTACTTTCATCGTACATTCTTTCAGTGAAATTTTTTTCTATATTTTTTTTGTTCCATGATCCCAAAGTTTGAGTGCGATACAAGCAAACTTATTAAGTAATTCATTTATATCTATTGACAAGTATTTTCCTATAATTTCATTTACGATGAACTTTTATAATCCGCATTTCTCTTATGCTTCAGTATGACACACATATTTCTTTCTTTTACTGTGTACATATATAAATATATAGGAATAGTATAGGAATTGCAAAAGTAAGTATTTATGACATACATTGTATGAGCATATTAGACGCATTTCATAAGTACTAGTAAACGCCCCCGTCAAGCATGACGGAACTTAATTTAGTTTAAAAATATATCTAATATTCTATTCATATTATCCACCTAAGCCAGAAAGTCCGTCGTAAGATCATAAAAACTCAATATATTTCTTACCATTTATAATATTTATTCTACTATATTTAATTCATGAAAGCCTTCTTAACGTAAATTCCTGATGAAAATTATAAGAACCTATTATTCCCGTGCCCTTATATGGGATAATTCATGAAACCAACATTCAACGATGACCTTAGTCGTCAAAGAGATGGGTTGTTTATTTCCCAAATATTTTACGAAATTTCCGTGTGTTTCATCACAATCCTCGAAAGTTCGGATCTAATTAATATTTCACGACTAAAATAAGAATATGTGATCATTTTCCTTTCTTTTGACACTTGTCTTGATTTCGTAGGACCATTGTTTCTAATTTAATTTAGTAAAAGAAACAACCTCTGCAGGTAACGAAAACTTATTTTACGTACATTTCTTATGGAAAAATATAAGAACTGGTTATCCCCGTGCATTTATATGGGAAAACCCATGAAATCAATGTTCAACAATTGCCTTGGTCGTCATAGAGATGGGTTGTTTATTTCCGGAAAACTTTACGAATATTCCGTGTATTTTATCAAGGTTCTCGCAATTTCGAATTTATATGAATGATTCACGACTAAAATAAGATTCTACGAACATTTTCATTTCTTGTGACACTTGTCTCAATTTGGTAGGACTATTGTTTCGAATTTAATTTTGTAAAAGAAGGGACCTCTGCAAGTCATGAAAACGAAATTTACGTACATTTTTTATGGCAACGTATTATTGGCTCCTGGGTTCGAACCCGGGCCTTTACAGAGATGAGAATAGTTTTCCTGGGGGTTTCAGTCATCATCGTAGAAACAATGTAGTTTGTTTGAGACCTCTAAGCCAAGCCGATTCTGAGATAAATAGGGGAACCGACAGACGGACGGACGGACAGACGGACATTTGCTTTTTATATATATTATGATGTGATACATTGTTTAAATCTTCTTTTAATACTGTTCTATTCTTGTAACATGGTTCTGTTCGGAGTGAATTTAGAAATTAAGTAAGCGGTCATAAATAAACGGTCATTAACTACTTTTCATTAGTATCTATGCTTACTTAAGTTCCTTTTCTGCGTTACGAAGGATCTTGCCAGGATAGTATAAATGAAATACTGGACAGTCCTGCAAAATACGGAACGATTCTTAGCCCTAAGTTCATGTATCGGTTAACTCTGTTCCATTTGGCAGAAACAAATGAATACTCCCGAAATTTTTGCAAATACTAACGTGGAAATGCGGGAAGAAAGTTCGGTTTAATTGTTTATTTAAATAAGACCAAACCTTTCTTCGTCATAAAGTCAAAAATTTGCAAATTCTAATAGGAGTAATTTTCTCGTATATTTCCAATGGACCTTCCATAGGATGAAATTCCCCCTTTAAAACTCGGCCGTGGGCACTATGGGAAATTGAAACTGCTCCATTTGACGTTTGTTGGTTTATTCAGAGGCCCACGGAGTCAAACGCTAGACAGATTGACACCTGCGCACGTTTAAGGCGGAGGTGAACGCCAAAGACAGCGCGTTTCCTCGTGATTTAGTGATGGTGCACGAGGATCGGACGTAAAAGTTCATACGTTTCCATTTGAAATGCCATGGAAACGGTAAAGAGCGAAAAGCGGAGCACTTCCGCCGGAAATGGGCAAAGTAACGCGATTCCAAGACAGGCTGATGTGGCCAATTGCAATGATGGGAAAAATAATTTGAAAGCGTTACAAAAGGAGATCGAAAAAATGAGGTAATATTGCAGGAATATTGAGGAACACGCGGCGAAAATTTAAATTCGCTGTCGGAATGTGCGTCGACGCAATGTGGGCTCGAAAAAAGCAAACCGAAAATACGAGAATGGGATTTGATTACGGACTTGGCCACTTATTCGACTCTGTGCGTCGAATATTAAGCATTATAAAGGGGGTCGAAGGCCGATCTTCAATTGTCTGCAAAGTTTTGCATGCCGATGCCTACTTTAGGAAACTCATTAAAGAAAATATGACGCGGACTTAAAAATTATCCTTTGTCTTTCATAATTATTTGTTCATGCGATATCTTGATGAATGAAATATCTTTCAATTTTGTTTTGGTACAGAATAGAGAAAAATGTGTCTTTTGTTTACTACTCTCTTAGTCTGGTTCATGTCTGTGATGAAATTAATGCTACGATAATGCTTAGATATGATAGATACTGAGTTGATTAAGGTTTTTCTTTATGGAATAAATTTTACTCGTAGGGTAATTGGGCTTTAATTACGTGGACTGCCATTCTGCCTCAGTAAGGAGTACAACTAAATCACTACCTCACTCCTCATCTTGCAAAGTAAGCCTCATTTCCCTCTCATAGCCCTTCGTAGTTGACCTTGACCTCACCCCCTTAACCTTGATGGTTGAGGGGGTGAGGTCCCAGCTAGCCTTCAGGAAGAATACCTTATATCACAGACAAATTAAATCACACTGTTGAATATTTGTGCTCCTTATGTGACGGACCCACATTTAAGGGCCATTTTTACCAATGTGAGGAAGTTAGTTTCAGTACGACGTTAGACGACGCGGTTATTGCACCGCGATGTCCTACGAAAACATTGGATGTTATTCGTCAAAAAAATGTGGCGAAAATTTGCAACTTCTTGGTAAAGAGCAAATTCTTGACAAAGTTGCAAAAGCCTAATTCACCGTCCAGAGGCCATGGTCCACTAACAATCTCGGTTTTGTGAAGGGCTACCAATTTCCAAAAGGTAAATTTTCAGGATTATCGGCTTGGATAATACTCTAAAGTTTTATTCCTATTGTATTATCCATAGCTCCAGGAAAAAAGTATGATAGGAATCCGTACCCATATACCCATTATTCAGGAAAAATCTCGTTCTAACCCATTTATTAGATCTGGCCAAGCCTATGCTTATTATATAATATTTTAGGAATTCATAAAAATGTACTACCCATTTAAATATGAATCAGTTGAAATTGTAGACCTTCTAATCGATCATTTCTGGCCGTACTTCGTAGAAAAGAAAAGAAAACTTCGTAATCTCCGCAGGACATAATTCAAACGACCGGTTTCGGCCATCATCAGGTGAATGCACAGGAGATCCTTCTTGATGTTCCTGTCTCAGTCACTTCCAATGTGAATTAAATATTATTAAATCCATTGCTTTAAATAATGGTTTTCCTGCTGATTTTGTGGACAGTCTCGTAGAAAAGAAACTCAGGAAAATTGCTTCCTCCTCAATCTTTCCTTCCCTCTCCTTCCCCGAGGATAAGCCCAAATGTGTTAAACTTCCTTTTCTAGGAGGCATATCGTACACACTTTCTAGACTGTTTCCTAAGAAGTTGAAGGCTGGCTTCTATACACCTTTGAATCTGCAGAAGGCACTATCCCACACCAAGGACAAAAGGGATCCTTCCAATATCGGGGTCTGCAAGTTGGAGTGCGAAGATTGCCCGGCGTCCATCGTGGGTCAATCTGGTCGCAGTTTCGAAACGAGGGCCGCGGAGATACAATGCAGCCTCGGCCTTCGCGGTGCATTTACAAGGAAACGGACATCACAGTTCTTTTCCCAGAAGCTTCTTTGCTGGCAGCCTAAGGGGAAGAAGCTAAATGCGTGGGAAGCTATCGAAATAGTGTCTGACGAATGATATAACGTTCATGACCTCTCCTCTTCCTTCCTTCCAAAAGATGGCAGAATTGGCCATCGAAACGTTGGCGACTTCATTATCACCTCAACGTATCTGGGTGTTAACCCAAGAACAGTCTATACAAATTGGAAATTATTTTATCTTAGAATAAATTTGTTTGGTTTAGATTCGCGCCATTATCATGCCCCAATATTGATTTCGCTCAGATAATTATTTTCTTTTCCGGTTGGAAATGTATTATTGCGTTTACCATCGATTCATTATTAGGAATTATGGAAAAGGCCGAGATAAAGCTTAAAATTGGCAATTAAACTATCTATTGAGATCCTTTTTAACTTTTCAATGTAGGGAACAATCCTTCTCTAAAGTCTTAATTCAATTTGTCTCTAACGATATTCTTTAGAGAAGCAAGCGAAGGTTTAAGTGTTACTTTCACATTATTGAAACCAAACTCGCGAAATGAGTGAATGACTTGATCTGAATGTGTTTTGAGTATTGCTGTACATACGAGGAGCAAGTTGTCTCATAATGAAGTACGCTTGGGTCGATAATTATTCACATCTGCAGAAACCTCTTCGTGGAGATAATGAATTAATTAATGCTCTAATTATTAACGCGATGAATTCAATGACTTCGTGATTCATCTTAATTAATCCTAGATTAAGGAACGATAGATTATAGAATGAAATTTCCTTTCCAGGGGAATGTGTGTGAAGTACTAAAGAAATTGTCAGAAATGCGTTTGCGAAGAAAGATCGAGAATCGAGGTAAATAGTAATAACTAGCAGTGGCTACTAATGACTAGTAAGTAATACTGCTCAGTCAGTAATCGTTCAAAATATCAAGTTTGCGTAATGTCGTGAATACCCGTATCGGGAGGCTTCGAATGCGAGGAAACTGAGTTATTGGCGAACTTATTTGCGATTCAGACCGTTGGTTAAAGGCGCTATATCATGTGCACTGTATCAGTCCGATGAGGCGATGGAATACGTCGTTGAGCTACTTACGGCGAATTCGGGGTCCAATTATCGCCGAGTGATACACCGAAAGCCAAAAGAACCGATTTCATTGGATTATTCGGCTGTCCCTCCTGAATCCTTAATCTTCCCGAATGAATGATGGACCTCCCCACGGATCCCCTAAAAAATGCACGATGATGCATCACCCTTCGAATATTTCCTATTAATGAGAATGGATATCTTGGATGCCTTTTTCCTCCGCTGGGAGTCGCTGTTCCCTAATGAATAAGGTCAATCCATTTTAACTTGACGCTGTCGAATCGTTATCATCTCTTTTGGAGCCAAAAATATCTCTTCCAGAGCTCCATACAAATAATTATGACAATAGAATAGAAAGTATCGGACTTACCCTTTTTCTGCTATTCCGACTGGAGTATGGGAAATATTCTTTCCCATTACGTACCGAAAAAGGGAATACGAAAATAAATCTGCCGTTGGGTCTAACTAACTCACTTCGTCATTAGACTCGGCCGCGAAACCTCATGTTTTGTGCAATTTAATATCAGACGTCTAAGTCTATGAATTTACCCTGCGAGCCGCCTTTCGGCGTGTGGCTGGGGGTGCATGCACCCTGACTCTATTTGCCACTGATAATATAATCGATAAATAATCGACTACTTTCGCGTATTGTTCGCGCAAAAATTGAGTTTTTGACTCGATTCGTTCTAGCTTCTCCTTCCCTGATCTTTCTCACGGCAAATGTAACATGGTGGACGCATTACATCCGCTACGTCATCTCTGAACGTGCTTTCTTTGAATTAATCCAGTAAATTAATTCTTTGCATACATCTTATAAATTCTAAATATTCCTATCCTGCGTCCCGAAAAATCTGAGTAATTATCACTGTAACAATCGGTATCAACTCAGTAGCAACAGAATTACCAGCAGCTATTCTCCGTAAAATCGCCTTTCGCTCCGCTTTTTCTAATTCCCGAGTACTACACTTAACGGCCAATACACACTCAAGATGGGGCTTAACTAAGGTGAAATAATATCGCCTGCGAACTTCAATTCGACCGACTATTCTCTTAACGAGCCCGAGTTTCTTAAGTGCTTTCCCACTTATACTATGGAAGTGGGTACTCAAATTTATGTTATTAGTGAGGGTTACTAGAGGATGTTTCACCGATTCTGCAAAAGACGTTATGATTTAATCAGTTCATGCTGATTTTAGGGATTGTGCACTGGTATCATCCCTGTCCGTGAAATCAGGAACATGCACCTGGGTCTTCGCCATAATGATTAAGTTTTGCACACCAGATAAAAAAGTCACCTAGGAAATGATACTTTAAGACATACTGGCGAAAATATGAATTTGACCTAAGGTGTGACAAGTTCTTCGCATAAGTTGAAGATGAAAAAAGGAAGTGGATAAGATGTTTGAATTTGCACGTAAATGTGACGAGAAGTATAATCGTAAAATAGCTCTGATGAATACATTAAATATGTATGAAATGAGGGTGTTCGGAAAGTCGCCGTGCACCTTTCTAATCATATATTTTTGCAAGAGATTTTGATCTCAAAATTTATAACAATTAAAGAGTGAGTGGATTAAAAGAGGTCACTTTCATCATTGTTTATAATTGTTATTCAATATATGTCATATGTACATTGAAAAGACTGGTAATAAACATATAAGTACCCAGTGACTTTCCGAACACCCGTACATAAATTACGAATTGCGAAATTACATAAATTCGTACCATATTTTCATCCACAAGTTGTTGTGTCTGTTATTGCGTAAATAAATTAGAAAAATGAGACAAAGTAATAGGACGTGTAAGAATAAAATTACATTTGCTTCTTTCTGTCTTCTTTTCTACATTTACTTCTTTCTTCTTACATTTACTGTTTTTCCACTCATGTATTTAAAATACGACATGTTAGCATAGATCAGTTGAGGAGCATTATGGAATATAGGAAAAAGGGGGTCGTGGTTATAGTGGGTTGCAAGGAAACGAAAAGGCAGGAAGAAGGGTCGAGAGAAGGGTTCCACGTGTGGGGAAGAACGTAAATGTATATTTATTCTTACATATCCTCGTAATGGATTTCCACTCAGTAATGCCTACCACTATCGATTTTATAAGACGAAGTACTGTTTCATCGAATGAAGCAAAACTGATGAAAATCCGTCCATATTATGGTATGCAAATGATTAGAAGACGAAACTTACTGTCTTCAATATGGACAGCTTCGGGTAATCCTATGGAAAGATATTATCGACTCCCGTTCGAACTCATGTCTTCCGAAAGACGATGATGGAATTCCTTTGGCAGTTCAAGATGAATAATTTAGTTGTAGCTCATATTGCATAACTATTCCTTTCTGCGAAACTCAGCTGAACGAGTTGTTTTAATTATGACCTTCAATGTTATGCGTTCAAGATAGTGTTCTAATACAAGAATGTTGTGTATTGAAGTGGATGTCGAACATTTGTCCAAGTTTTACACCAAATTATGACAAAAGGACAATTGTTCTCTTAGTCCTAATCTAGGAATATGAAAATGAAAGTACATCGTAGATTTATTCCTTGTGGCACATTGCGCATATACTCATTAAAATCTACACTATCAGAAATAACAATATTTTAGAATTTGTTTCCTTGATTGCTGTTTAACAAAAGAATTACGTGAGTATGCTTTAATCATAGAATTTGATGATAACTGTGGAATATAAGAATTATGCGAGGGTTGTACTAACATTTACCGAAATTTAGCCTTTTCAAACAAATTTGGAATACTTTCAAATTACAATAGAATTGGTAGATTTATAAAAATAATACCAAAAGATAATGTTTTACATAATTGTTGCAGTAGCTACGAAAAGTCTCAACAATCTCAAATTCGTGACAATGAGTCGCAACGATGACTTTTTGGCAAAGACTATGAATTTATTCTAATTTCGTCTTTTGAGGGTGAAAACGATTACTAAATTGAAATAAATTTCTCTTTAAGGCAATTAGGTAACTATAAACTTAAGTGGACTGACTACAACATATTAACATTCGTAGTTGTAAATCGTGCTATCTAAACTCAAATTTCAAAAAATGTAGTAGTATGTGTCATATCAAGCACGTTAAATGTAACATTTTGTTATTTATTTAACATTGAGCAAAAGATTATCTCATGAAAAAGTTGGAGAATTTGAAATAAATCAATATTTTTAAAGTATGTACTTATATGAAATGGGCGACTGCATGTCTTTCCGATCGGGACGCCGGCCCTGCCGCTTTCACTACTGTTATAACGCTGTTTCATTATTTTCGCCAAACACCATCTAATCCTAAATTCCTCAATGTTTCTCATTGCAGCTCTATTCAACGAGCTGTTTTAATTGTATCGTTGCTATGGTCTTGTTTATCAATTTATCAGTCGATGTGTATATGAAACTGTAAAACATTGTAAATGTAAAACATTTCACAATTACCACCACCATAACCTCTCCGAATAAAGAGTTTAATAATAATAATAATAACCATCAGACTCAACTGAATTTAACAAATCAATCATATCTGTATTTTAGCATTTTATACTCTATAAAATCACTAAGGAATCCTTGAAGCGATGCTAAGATGTTACCTCAATGTGAACAACGCAGCGACGAGTACAACTTAGAAACAAATCTAAATTGTAAGGACATACTTCAACTCGGTCAAAATGTCTTGTGCGTCACATAATTTCGGAGAAGAGTGAGATAAATTGCTTCAACTAGATTCTGCAGCGAAAGCGATTGTATTTTTGGGAATCGAGGATTTGGAGGTCACAGTTGTGGGATTGAGATGAGAATAAAATTGGCGGCGGAGAATCCTTTTAAAAGAGAAGAGATCTCTTATCGATTGATTCCCAAACTAAAAAGAGGGGGAAAGAAATCGCGTTAATGTAGCGATCTCTCGGGGCGATTTAACACTATTTGCAAGGAAAGGATCGACCATTGATGGCACAGTTGATAAATGACAGAACAATCTCCATGGACCATCATAAAGTATTTATTTTCTATGCGCATTTCGCCATTTAAGAATACATCATCAGGGAAGTAATTAATAAGAATAATAACAGTCTATTCTTTGTGCCCCTGATATTGCCTTCTTGGGTGGCGAAATGCGCTTAGATTTAGATTTAGATTTTACCGCGCAAGCCGCCAGTATGGGATGGACATCCTTTGAGATCGTTTTGTTATTTACTATATTTAAGGTTAATGGTTTCAACTTTAGAGTGTTTAGGGCGAAAAAAAACAAAGATGACCTCTATTACGTTGTTCTGTTGTTTAAAACAACTATTTTTGGAATCACGATTAATTACTAAATCATTTACTTGAACCTTATTTGTTGGTACATCTAAAGATTCTCAATTTCTTAATTGAGGCTATGAATTCAGCAAATTTTCTCCAAAGTTGTATTGGCAATAATTTGCATAACAAATTTGCAAAATTATCAGTTTGCTGATTATTTGTGACATGCATCAGAGGAGGACCAGACTATGATCAGAATAATGTAAACACAGCTCTCATGCTATTTGTTGTCTGTTTAGCGTAATGTACAAAAATTTGAGAAATAAACGGCTAAAAATATAGCAAACCAACGGCTGCATTTTTAGGTTTTATGGAACGGAAAATGTTTTCCATTGAAGGTGAAAATCCGAACGACCAACAGAGAAAAGGGAGTATTTGCTTTGGAGATTTCGTTCCAACGCAGTTGCATTTGAGAGATGGAATAGTCAATTCTATGATATCCATGCAAGTATTTCACCGATATTGAAAACTCCTTTTTGTTAAAATAATTAAAAGCTGCGATAACGAGCTGTGACTGGAGTTAGACCTTGGAGTAATCGATACCCTCTGAATATTTTATACTGGTCTAAGAGACCAGTATAAAATATTCAGAGGGTTATTGGAATTCCATCATAAAATTGATTTATTATATCGCTTGTTTTCTCGTAATCCGTAACTCAACTGAACGGGCACTAAAGAAACTGTGGTTCAAGTTAACTTCGTCAAAAGCAAAGAAAAGTCCCTTAACTAGTGTCTGCGTTGTTTTACTCAACTGCAAAAAAGCTTAGGAGAGGGAATGAGGCATACTAGGCAAGATGGGGAGTGAGGTGGTTTACTCTTCCGGCTGTGGTGGAACAAGTTCGTCGTAGTGAAGCACAATGATCTTAGTAGTGACACATTTCATACAGATCAATAAGGATGTTCTAGCTGAGCTCGACAATTCTCATATTTCCGTTATCATAATCAAATACTAAATGTATTGTATTGTCGCAATGTCTCTTCTCATTGCTGCCGCCAACATGAGGTTCGAAGTCCATCTTATGCTCCCGATGAAAGGACGTCCTCTTTGTCTCTTCCCTACAAACTTTCCTTTAAATATAGTGATAAGGTTTTGATTATGTCTTAAAAAATGCGCAATCATTTTAGTTATTTTTTGCCCTACTGTTTTTAAAATCGCTCTTCTTTCTTCCTGAAAAACCTCTTCATTACTTTTCCTTTTAATCAGTTTTTTTCGTCAATTTACTCCAAATCCAGATTCCATTGCCTCAAGCTTGTATATTTCCTGATTGTATCACATCCATACAACAGTAAGTTCCAAATAAACTTTTAATATAACTTTTAATTTAACGTTAAATGTATTTCATTTGCGTACATGATATCACTGTCATGAACAAAAGGACCTGGGAAACTGGACCTCTCGCTGCGGTGTCCTTTTTTCCTCGATCCATACGCTAAAGTAGCCAAAACGTAGAGAAAGAGCTGTAAATGCTTGCCAGCATGGTTACTATAAAGAAGTAGATGCAAAAATGACGTAAATCTGGCAGTGTAGCGAATCCAGAATGAGTGCGTTTCAGTTCGGAATTAAGGGGAATGGAGTGCGTAACTGCAAACGCGGACATTCCTTTTTTCCTCACCGAGAACGCCGTCCAAATTCCTAAAACGACGCTCATATAATCCACTTTCTTGGAGAGCTTCTTCGGTATCCTCGCCATTCCGGAAGCCATTTACATAAAAAGATTGTTATTTTATATATTGTGCGGCTCACGAGGGATTCCAGAGAGGAGAAAGTGCAGAACATAACCTCGACGTCCGCTGATCTCCATCGGCTTCAACGCCGCACTTTATTTTCAGCGCTCGCGCTTAGATTTGCATTATGCGCCTTTTTTCTTAGAAGAATTCCACTCTCTCACTTTTACGGATCGGCGGAGCGTCAAACATCCACTACCGCATCGATTTATCGATCGATTCATTGGGGACACGTGGTCGATAAATGAGGCAATCTACTCAGAGAGTAGACTCACAGTTTCTAAATAAGAGATTAAGTTGCTAGATCCAGCGAATTTTTCCTTCTGTTAGCGACTTCTTTTGGTACAACGAATTCTCTCAGTCTGAAAAGCTCTTTTACAAGCAACTTCTGTGAATTCGAGACGTAACACGTTTGACTTACACGTGAATCGCTATAGCATATTTGTTAGCTGCATTTCAAGGGCGTGTAGATACTGTAAAAATTCTACAGTAAATGAATTTTTGTATTCGATTGTGTACATGAAATTCCTCTACGTCTACATCTACATCTACATAAATACCCTACGAGACGCTTTTTGGCGTGTGGCAGAGGGTGTAAACACCAAGCGTCCGAGTTTCTGCATTAGCATATTGTTGTTGCGTATCGTCCGCGAAAAGAATGAGTCCCTAAAACGACTTGTCCTCGCATATATTTCTTTTATTTTACTCTCATAGGCCGAAGTATTAGCGGAGTTGCATAATACCAATTTTGTCTTCCGCAAATGTACATTCTCTGAACTAATAATCTCTTTGCGCTGCATTTTCTCGAGTTCCCGGGTACGCGTTTCATCCGCCGGATCTCATATACTCGCCGCATATTCCAGATGGGGCCTAACCAAGGTGAAATAACTTCACTCTGATAATCGCTTGTCTGATTTAACATTTATAAAAGAGTATAAACAAAATTCTTCAACTACACAATAGCGGTATTATATTATTATTATAGTATTATATCTGCGTTTAGCGACTTTCAAATACTTTTCAGGGTGGCACTTTTAAAAATCGTCATCCCTTCAAGTATTTATTCCCTATAACTAGGCTAACTATATACTCCGTTTTGACAGGGATTGTCCCGGTTTAGATTTATTGTCCCGGTCAGTTTTCCATCTTGTCCGGATTGAACAACTGAGATAGATTAAGAAAATACGGGAGATTGGAAGATTTGAAGGAAAATCTCTCTATCTCACATATTAGCGGAGTAAAATTTCCTAGTAGGGTCTAAAATTACTGTGGAATACGTTTATAACATTTATAGCCGGAATATAACATGATAATTGCTAAAAGATAATAATAATACTGCCGAATAGGCAACGCGACAGAATTCTTAGTGACCGTGGCGCTCAGCCGGACCATGCCGCGGGATTGAAAAAGCCATCGCAATCCCAGGGTAGCAGATGAATCGAAACAGTTTTTTCACATTCTATATTACAAAAATTAGACATTGACGTGGTATACGAGACTCGATAGTTTGGCGCCGTTTTCATAGTTCCTTTCCTCACTTTATCTCAAAAATTAGCCGAAAATGGTGTCCGCCATTTTGTTGCGTCAAATGAGCAAATATCCATATTTGAGCACAAATCTATAACGAATCAAACGAGCAAAAACCATACTAAAATATGACATAATCGGTTTTTCCATCAATTTCCTTTAATCACGTCTGCATCGCAGCAAACTTGAATGTTTTTCAGAAAAATCCGAGAACATTCTTTTCTGTGAAAATTTCCCAAGTTAGATACCCTGTATCTTTTTGACGCGCACAAATAACGAAAAATAAAAGGCATAACAACAAAATTCAATATTTTCTGAATACCTATGCGAAGGTTCACGTTCCTCACTCTAAAAAACCATTTTTGGCCTCTTGGCCAGCTTTTTTCGATTCTAGCCCACTGTGCGCTGTTTGGGTAAATCTGACGATTACGGTAAATTAACTCTCGCTCTTTAAATTTCAGGAAATACCAGTATGAATGCTTTCTTGAATAGCCAAAAATGTAGCGTTAATATTTTTCCTATGTTTAAAAGATAAATATTTATTGGTAGTAACGCGGGATTCATGTCCTATTGTATGGGAGGCGTGGTTTAATTGAATTTACTATTCTATTGTTAAACACATTAAC
This sequence comes from Ladona fulva, assembly GCA_000376725.2. NCBI lineage: Eukaryota > Metazoa > Arthropoda > Insecta > Odonata > Libellulidae > Ladona > Ladona fulva. The sequence continues at coordinate 1,645,405 of KZ308899.1, read as the reverse complement.
AAGTCAATATCCAATCCCACAAAGTTGCAAAATATCTAATATATAAAACCACCGCCAAACTGCTAGATTCTTCGGCTTTACTCATTGGATCACAATTTTCCGTTTTTCCACACATCAATGCATTGAAATTCGACGGACGATTTCGGCAATTGAAGTCCGTCTTTGCATTAGCAGTGAACGAGGAGTGACTGCTCTTAGACAATCCGCGGAGAAATCTGCTTTAAAGGTTTCTCTTTCTTCTCTCCTTCTCTCACTCGCATACGAAAGTCTCCCTTCCCTCTTTGGCATTCCTCTCCATGACTCGCAACCGACGGATTCCGGAGGGTGAAAAATGTGCACTCGAATAAATATATTTTGAGAAATCTGAAGGAAAAAAGGGCGGTAAAAGCGGGGCGAATGAAAAGTGTGAAAGGAAGTGTGCGAGAAAGGCTCACACGCCTCACGGAGATGCAATCGTTAAGGCGTGAAGTATCGGGGAGTTGTGTTCCAACTGAAAAGTATGAATGCAGAAACTGAACTGTGGATTATATACTCGTAAAAAGGAGCGATTGGCCGATCGAAATTGTTATTAGTGAATCTCTTACACGAGAAAATTTGAGATTTCCATGAATACTTTCGCATTTGGGATCACATATGCCAATATTTGGCTCAAAATGTCGCTGAAAATGCCTTGGAAGTGTGCTGAAAGCTCTCCAAACTCAGATTAAAATTGCTAGTAATGGTTTATAAATTTAATAGCTTAAATTTTTTTTAATAAATGTGATATTAGAGCAGAGGTTGCACGAATTATGTCACAAATTTTAAGTCTCACAAAGTAAACGTGCTCGTCTCCTGCTGAGAGTACATAGAGTTCGATCTTTACGCTAAATGGTATGCGAGGAGTAGGACAACTTTCAGCAGAAAAAGTCCCTAAATATAGTAAAAGATGTATAAGTTAGCAAATAACATTATATGAATAAAATATCGAACTCTATTACCAAAATAGCTCAAACTTCTGCCTTTAAAGCAGAAAACCTTCTTCTGCCTTAATTGTTGTTTCTTGTTATGTGTAGTACAAAAACACGGCATTCTTTAGAAGCATAGATAACTAATGATAACTGAGGTATGAGGCATTCGGCTTGGTCTATATATATATATAATGCTATGAAAAATATTGTTCGTAATGTCATTGAGAAGTACTTACGCGCACCTTTTCCACTTGTAACACTCAATATCGGAGAAAAGCATGGATAAATTACCTCACTCCTCATCTTTCTTAGTAAGCCTCATTCTCTCAACATAGCTTTTGATAGTATAAGTCTTTTTGTAGGTGACTTTACAGACGTACGCGAATGGTTCTTTAAACACAGCACTGTTAATAGCAAAAGCTAAGAATTATTTTTTGTACTATTTTGGTATTTGACGCAAGGACTCGGATAATTTTTATCCTTTAAGTTTGAAGACCAATGACAAACGGACTTTCCCTTTTCTGTGCGTTCGCAAAGGTCGCAACCCGTGGATGCGGGAGAGCTTTTTTATTTCGTCCCTTATTCCAAATTAATCTATCTTCGCCGCCCTCATCCATCCATCTCCATAACCATCTGCGCCCGCTCCGTGTCTCGAATTTCTCCACACACAAGAAGACAGCCCACCTTTCATTACCACGTATACTTGCTAAACATCCAGATAAATCTTTACAGCCGCAGGTGTGCTCTCCTTTGCCCTTTACGACAAGAGTATTTTTCTGTCAGAAGCGGAATTCTGTTTGAAATATTCAGACTCCCGCGCACGATGGATATTGGAGACATTCGCATAGTTTTATCCGAGAGACTGTGAATCCACAATACAAGGATTCGCACATACTGAACTCGGTTAGGCCTCATAATGTGGAATTCTATTTCGCATGGAAATTACTTTTACTGGAAAAATACGACTGAATTAAAAGTGAATTCCGCAGTTCGACATTTGTCATTCAACGGCGTTGACGATGTTATTCAGTTCTAAAATGCGCGTCTGCAAAGTATTCAGCCCGAAGGCCTGTTGAGACCTCATCCACTTTACCATCAGCTACGAAGAGCTAGGAGAGAGAAATGAGGCTTACTAGGCAAAATGAGGAGTGTTGTAGTTTGCCCTAGCTTTCTTCACTGAGGCATAATGGTGTAAGTGGAACGAGTTAGCGAAGTTAGCATTTCATGACGAGAAATCTTAAACAATGGCATTTATCATCGCATATACCTCAGTAGTCAAGGTTAAGACTGAGACGAAAGTTAACGATAGATACATTTATCTCCTTCCTGTGCCAAAAGACAAATGGAAATATTTCATTCATACAGCAGGCCAATGCGGATTTAACTTCTCCATAAAAAGAGGGAATCCCTTGATACCATCAAGGCAACTTAACTGCCACTTTCTCTGAATGCAATTATGGAAAAGATAACACCGTAATGACGGTAATGATTTTTACATGATGTTAATACGCTGCAACATAGGTAAACACAACCAAACTATATCTACATCTACATAATTTCCCTGCAAGCCGCCTTTACGCACGTGGCAGGGGGAATATTACCCTTAATTGTTAAAATATTGTTAAATTGATATTAAAAATGGATAATTACAAGAAAAGTTATCATATTCATGGTACAACACAAAAAGTTATTTTACTGCTACTATTATAATACAATAAACCACTATATACATGAAATATATTATCATGTATATTAACATGTAATTAGAAAATTAGCAATAATTTCCGACACATTCCTTTCCGTGCACATATATTTTCGCTAGATCTTTTGATATATTCCAATGGGTTTTGTAAAACATAATTAATTTTATGATTTGAGGACATTTTTTTATGATTTGAGGATATACCATATCCTTATTACTTTGCAAATACAATTAAGCAGGGTCTAGTGGAACAAATGCATTTACCGATCAAATTTATTGATATAAGGAACGCGATAGAAGAGTTATGCTATATTAGTTTTCCATTTTTTCGTTTTGGTCGCAAAGCCTCATACATGTACAATGCAACAAATGCGAAAATACAGATCTGGACGGGGGCTAGAAATATTGGTACTAAACATGCGGAGAACGTCGTCAAGGAAACCATCAGAAGCGGGAAAAGATATGCAACCATAGCTAGGCACTGAAATGTCGACTTTAGATGCGAAAACGTTAGATCGAGATTTCACTTTATCATAGCATGAAAGTGCGTCTCCTCCGAGGATAATCACAGCAGTGAGTTGAAACGGCGAATGCGAAAGATTAAAGAGGAACGGGAGATAGAGCCGTTAAAGCGAATAAAATTGCAAATGGCAGTGAAAAGAGTAAAGGCAAATTAGCAGGGAAGGGTTCGCTATAAATTCGAGACCGTGTTCAAGGGGCGGAGTTAGGGAAGGGCACATTAGAATATAAGGGAGCAGAACACAGACTTATAAAATGGGATTAAATTGCTAAACATACGGACGCCATATTTTAATACGCGCTTCTGCCCTTTGAATACCGATGCCCTATCTATTTACTCCTTCTTTCGCGGCTGCCCAACGGCGCTCATATTCAGGGCCCCTTAGAAAGCATCAGAGATTAAATCACTCCTGCGCCTGCACTTAAGCATTTTGTCCAGAATAAAAAAAGCTGATTAAGAGCAGAAAGATTTGTTGATAACAGCACTTGGAGCTTACACAGCAATTCGAAACATATTGGTGAATTTGGCGGTGAATTGATAGTCATTTGTACCCACTAAATAGGTACAAGAAAATAAAACTTGTGTTATGATGGACAGGTTTAATTAATAAGAATAGACATCTACGTTGTCTACTGTGAAAGATATGTTCGAATAATTTATTAAGCTTGTATGTATAAAAATTTCGTGAGCATCAAATATGTTACACTTAAGTGTGTAATAAAAAATTATTATTTTCAGGAATAATACCTCACCCATAGTTGAAGACCACGCACCCTCCATGGAACGCCATTATAGGACTGTCGACATTTAAAATCATTCCTATATTACACCTGATTTTATTAATTCATTTCTATGTTTCGCTGGTTTTTTCACTCCCCTTCTTGTGTGAGCGTTTTCCCGCATCATGGATTTTTCTCTGAAATACTTCAGCCGAGGAATATTTTCCCCCACAACCCCATCCTTTCCTTTTTACTGTATTTTTTAAATAATTTTTAATTTCTGTAATTTTATAACTATACCATGTATGAATTTAGAGGTATGTGCAAGAGAGGGCCAGTGTCTTTCATATTATCGCAGAAATGAATCAGTCTCTTCCTAAAGTAAATAAAAGAAACATTCTGTCCCAAAAGACAAATGAAAAATATTCCAATCATTAGCGTATGGTGGGTGGAACAAACGTTTAGTATATATTACATAATCAATATCCATTTGCATAATACCACCGATATCCACCTCCACGCTTTATTCTCATTAGACATTCTCTTCGTTGCGCCCGTCAGAGGCTTCTTTTCGCGTACTTACTAATTTCAAGTTCGATCCCTGGCACGTCAAGGTCACACGAAATTAATAAGTTCGTTTAAATCTCAAAAAGGATTTATTTCTCGAATCATCGAATCTGAAACTAATATACTAAGAAAATAAGTTTACTAGTGAGTGTTAATTTGGAAGCCTATCTCAGACCTCCCAGACCAGACAAAAGTTCATAAAATACGTGTATATTAAAATATAATCAAAATTCATTTAATCCAAACACAATTTTTTCGACGGAAGTTGAAGTCAAATTTGTGATCACTATTTCTTAATTACAAAATAAGTATTAATTTGTAGCTATATAATTCTTAATTGACAATAGATAGTTATCTGTAAATCTAAAAGGCACAGTTTTAGAATGTAACTGAGCTTAAATGCTGACTATTTCTTATTTTGTGGATAAGAGATAACATAAATTTTACTTTTTTCGGTTTCTACTTCTTCCTTTCGTTATAGACTTCCAATTAAAACAAGGGTTTTGCGTCACCTGAGCGACGGTCACCTAGGCGACGGTCAACTGTGCGACGGTCAACTGGGCGACGGTTACCTGGGCGAGGTATCGCTTCGTCATAAAACGTAAGTTGGCAGCCCTCATTGTAAAAGATTTTACTCTGTTGTAGGTTCGTCAGTTTCCGCGGCGATCGGTTGTTTACATGGTGATTCTAGGTCCACCGCGTTGATCTTCACTTCGACCTGAAGAAGCCCACTCTAACGTAGGCGAAACGATGTCGCCACGAGCCAATATCAACGCGGTGGAAGCCGGAATCACTATGCTAACCTTTTACTCTGTTTTCAGCGAATTCGCATTGATAAGATTTATTTTTAAGACTTTGGAAAACTTAAATTTTTTAGACTGAAATTAAATCGTAAGTACTCTTCCACTCACCGCTGATACAATTTCCAAACAAGCCGAAGGAATTCTCCGTTTCACAATTTGGAACGCTATCCTAATAATTGTTAACGAAAGTTATCGATGGAATGATGAATTTGAAGAAAAATGCGAGAGCCGTAGTTTATGTCGCCGCATTTTGAAAGCGCCGAATGGAAATCTCGTTTGCACTTTTTTCGCTGGACCGGTGCCAAACTGACGATGGACCCGAAGCAACGTAATTCCATGAACTCGAGAAAATGGACGCAAAGCCGAATATATTCGCTGTCATTGCAGATTACCCGAATATCTTTGAAAAGATGCGCCATTTTATCATCCTTAGCACTTCGAAAAGCGCGCTTTTTGCTGCTCGTAATCCTTCTATCGGTCCCACCAAATTTTAGCGCATTAACAAATGACGACGCAGGATTCAGAACGCATTTACTCGAGCACGGAGAAAAGAAACTAATCCAAACGTGATCAGGTCGAATGGCAGTCAGTGAATTGATCATTTTACAAAGTATAGGAGTTTATAGAGTCGACTATCTGCAATAGTTTCGAACTGAGATGAGCCCAAGCGGTATTGTGGTACATTGACTGATTTGCTATTGCTGATGCATATATAAATATTTAGTGTTATATTACAAACTATTATAAAAAATAAATAATGTCACAGATACAGACATTTAGCATTTAAACCATAATTGGACTCTCAAGCAAATATTTATATAAACTAATAACATTATTAAATTATACAGAACCAAAACAAAAACTTGATGGTACAAAGAAAATAGATTATTATTTAGGTCGTCCTGTGCCGCAGAAAGGCTCGTCATGAGGTGCCGTAAAACAAAAAACATATATTTAACTGTACAGTTCTCTACATAATTACATTGATCAGAGAAAGATTAAAGTATATAAAAATATACCAAAGCGCAAGATTAGATATAAATAATAATAATATATATGCATGATATTATTATATAATCATTATGATCCTTAAACAATCCATTTGAACTTCTCTCTACGTATGTGTGGAGCGACCACACTTCCATATGGATCCAGTTTCCTCTATTGCTTACTGACCGCGTACTTTCTTCTTCCTTCAGTCGCACTGTTTTCGATATTAATTAATCACAATGGTATGACACTCACAGTGTATTTATTTCGTTCGTACTTATTATATATTTTTTCATTGGGAAGCAAGTTTCTGACTGCAATTTCGCCCTTAAGATATCCAGCTAGAGCTTTAAGATCGCTTTGCAGCAAATTAAATTCAGTTTAGTTTTCTATTTACAACTACGCTTTCGTGAGGATGAATCTAATTGATGACGGTTATCTTTCCTTTTGTTCCCCACTCGTCCGAATGTGTCTTTCCGACTCACACCGGTTTTCCTCCCGACCATTTTGTTACGGTTATTTCGCTACGCACTATTTGCTACGGATTATTTTGCTTCAAAAATGTTTTCAGAGCAGTCATTTCGCATGAAATATTTTCTGCAATTTATTTTCTTACGATAATTTGTCACAAGCTCTGCTATAGAATGTTTTAACTTACGTACTAAAAAATGATTTCTGGTGCTAAGTTTTGCTACAGAAGTATTCTTCAATCTATTTTGCTTATTTTCAGTGCTTTTTTGGACAGTCTGCTTATTTATTGCCATATTTCTTGTAAATCTGTCGTACAATCACATAAACGTTTTATTTCGACATGAATTCGTTATAAAATACCCAAATATAACATAAAAGAAATCTTTACAATTTAAAAGCTTCAAATATATCAGAAAAGGAAAAGTATAATAACTAGTTAATGGGTTACTGATTCAAAAAAGTATAAATTTGAGCAAATCTTGTAAAGTATTGTTGGACCTCTAAGCCAAGCCGAGTCTGAGAGAAATAGGGGAACGAACAGTCGGACAGACGGGCGGACGGACAGTCATTTGCTTTTTATGTATATGATTTCCCAAGTGTCCGTCCGTTCCCCTCCCTATCTTAGAAACGGTTAGATTTAGAGACACGTGGTAAACTGCGTTGGATTTATAATTACTGGAAACCCCCGCACACTTGATTTCATCCCCGGAAAGACCCGGAGTCGAACCCCGGAGCTAAAAATGATTATGTAAGATTATGTATTATTAATGTAAGATTACATGCGATTTTTCATTTTCGAGAGTGCAATTTATTCATTAATTCATTAATTAAAATACCTAATTTTGAACGGATTTCCATAAAACTTTGTTCATTTGAAGGTAAAACGTGCAACCAATCTTATTCTTGCCGTGTTTACACGTTTTAGTGTCCACTTTTTTTATAATTTTTCTCTTATTTCGAAATTAATTGGACATTTTCTGATTTTTCTGTTCTCGCTACGGCAACCGTCATTGTTGCCTCGGATGAATAAACAAGCTTTAGAAAGAAGGGGTGAGGGAATGACGTTGTTTTCTATTTAATATCTTTAAGCGTCTGTAGCGACCAAACATTATTTATAGCAACGTTAATATTTACAAATAAATTTCCTGTTACGTTTTGCGTTGAGAATATAAAAGTAATACTTTTATGCGATTAAAATGAGGTTCAGTTATTCTCATTGAGTTGAAACATTCTTCCGAATTAATTTTGAAGAAACTTTGAAAGAATATGTGAAATAATACGAAATTTCTCATATCAATATTTCAACATTGAAGAATTTTTGCTCGGGATCTGCTGGTAATAATTAATTAATTATTTTCTTGTAATTATAATATCCATCAATAAAAATGTTTCTAAAATGTAGTATACAGTTTCTCCCTTCCTATTCTTCTTCGTTACTTTCTTATACATCTCGAATCAGCCTAAACTTCAAAAGTACTTTTATAAAACCTTAAATTTTAAATTATACGAGAGAACGTAATGTATGGTTTAGACACTTTTTCGATGTTCAAATTCAAAAGTATTGTGTGTCGCCCGTTTCATTGTTTTGCCTCGCACTTTATTCGGGTTAAAAAAATCAGTTAACTTATTTCAATAAATGTCTGAATGATTCCTTTTTAAAATTTCCATTTCATATTTCATCACTGCTGGGCAGCGCTACTTTCGCTGCTGTCTCAATCCAACAGTGCAATATTTTGAAAGTATTAAATTGGGATGACTTTAAATTGAATTTTTAGAAGCCGGGAAAGTAATCTGAAAAAGTTCCAAATAAATGATTTGTCCACCCACCAAGAGCTGATCTTATGCACGTACGGGCTCAGATTCGTGTATTCCGAAGTTAGGGTGAAGAAAAAACTTCAGGTGGGGTCGGCGGCCCACCAATCCCGGAAGCGCTCGCGACCGGATTCGAACCCGAGACAGTGCCGTCGAGCACCGACCCTGATCACATCAGCTACTCGAATAGTTTAAAGTGAAAAAGTTTTTCTAGAATACCTTATGAAATAATTAATTTGCTTTTTCTAGGTCTAGTGAGTTATCCCGTCAATAATGTTACATCATGTTAAAAAGTTAACTATTGTGTACACCCAATCCTTCCAAGCCAAAATTATAACGTTTTGAAAATGTATCATTCATTGTATCAATAAGATTTTATTCGTTTGAGGGTTTGGTGCGTACGAAATAAGTTTGAAATAAAATTGCTCATTCCTAAACGAACGTACACCTTGCTAATTAAATATATAATACTACAAACGATGGAAAGGAACTTAATATGCATTTCTTACGGCAATATTTTTCAGTGTTATTCTATAGTGGAATACAAAATACTTTTATAAAATTAACTACAAATTTTGACGGTCAGCAATTAGGCTCTCTTATGAATTAGCGAATTAAATACTTGTCTATGGATGGGTTGTGCAATAATAATATTTTGAATTAGTTCCCCAATGTATTCCAAGAGTTATCGTCATCGGATGAATAAATATATTCAATACAGTGATTGTAATAGTGTATGGTTAACGAAGAAAATGTTATAAAGTGATAAATTTAAACTTGCTCGGTTTTTAGCGGTAGCGGCCGATGGAGGCGGGATTAACCGGAATGTAGCGATAGTGGTTGATGGAGGCGATGGAAGTAAAAGGGAGATTTTAAAGGGAGTGTCAGCACCAATGCCTTTTGCAGATCGCCGGACCCGTTGTGGAATTACAGTCGCTTTCAATTTTAATTTTATAAATATTTTCTGATATGAAACTCAAACTTCTGTAATTTGCATTATTTATCAAGCCAATTTACTGCGATTCAATAATCATTTCAACTTACAAGTAAAAGAACATCAACTTACAATCAAGGACTACCAGATGCTGGCGGATATAAATATGAGACAATGAGAATGATCACGACTAATCAAATTAACCCAAAAATCAATGGAATAAGGTCTTGCGCCGATGCCGGCAAATATTTCATGGGCGATGCTATCCCGCAAATATTCGCCACAATATGAATTATGAAAAGATCAATTCTTCATAGCTCTCTCGCATCAACTAATCTTTCTCGATTACATTTTGTGTTTTAAATTATACTTACGAGTGAACATGTTTTACTTATGTAGTAATATATTAACATCAGCTGTATTCAGACCGTGAATGATGCTATGTATAAGAGACATTCATATTCGATATCGTAAAATGGAGATAAATACAATTAATGCCTATTCTTTCTCCCTCCAAATTGAGTTTTTGACTTGATCTCGTAACTAAAGAGCGTTGATTTTTATTTCAGAGCGTCACGGAATTTCCTTCTCTGCTCTTCGTAATTGCTCGTTGTTCCTTATTAATATACACGTTATCCTCGCCATTCCAAACCGTCCCTAAACTAAGAGGTCTTCCTCTTGTGTGTCCCTTTTGAGACCATTAGCCACTGCAAACATGATAGCCTCCCTTCTTATCCGCCATTAGGGGGCTTTCCCTTCTGACACCACCGCCTCTTCCGGTTAACATCCTCTGCTCAAATCTGCCCCTTACATTCCCCACACAATCCCTCGCACAATCTGCTCCTTCCACGTGATTCTCGATCATTGTGGAATCGTGTCGCCCTTAAGCCTTTATTATGTCTCCTTTAACGATAAAGTTTTCAGAAATAAAACACGAATTCACTTGTCTTTCCTCGCAGGTTCCCTTATTTAATAGCGTCTTTCTCATTTTACTCATGTAATATTAAAAAATTACATTTCATTAATTTCCCTCGAAATTCACCATATTTATATCGAAGTAATTCGCGGTCTAAATATTTGTATCGAAGTGTGGAGTTTCGCCGTCCACCCCTGACTGGAGGAATGAACCCTCTCTCGGCGTTGGGAGGACCTCTATGTTTGCTCTCCGGAAGCACTTTCCGAAGAATTCGAGCTGAGTGACTTTCGCAGGCTCTCAAACGCACGCATTTTCTTCGCTTTCGAACGTCCATTTGCACTTGGGCCTCTGCAGAGCAACAAAAGAGCACCGTCAGTGCGCAAGAGAGGGAAATCACTGGATGAAGACGTGCGAAATGAAGTGATATTGCTGCAGAAAGAGCTCAATTTTCTGACGATCGTCTGCTATTATTACTGCCGCCTTTATTGATAACTGTATCGGTTGTGATCAAAATCCAGTTGCTCCACAATCTATAAGTTGAATATTGACGCGCGACAGCGATTGCATGCCATCCATTCTGTTCATTTCGATGAGGGTTTATTTATAGGGTTACTAGTCGAATTGCCAGTTGATACGCGTATATACGTGCTAAAATTACGTGACACAATTCCGACAAAATAAACGACAGATTTAGAAATGAGTTTTTATTTACATCTTAGTTACACCTCAGAAATGTAATGTATCTTGATGTAAGGGATCGATTCCATTGAATTTGATGTACATCATTAAATTGGCAAATAAAATTTAGCTGCTAACAATTATGAGCGATATTAACATAGACTATGTGGAATGTGGAAGCGGAAGAGTAAATTTCAATATTTTTCAATATTATTCAATCGATCTAAATAACGATTAAAATAATAATAAATATTAACTTCTTAATAAGGCTAAAAATACATTTACAGGCTAAGTGCAGTGTTTCGTGTCTTCTATATTTATATTTTCTTATAAAATTTCGAAACGAAAATAGAGATGTAGATATCAAGATGGATGGAAAATATTTCTTCAACGAAGATTACTAATTAGTGATGTGGAGGAATTTAAAAGAATTTAATGGGAAAAAGGCATGATTTAGAAGTTGGTAAGTTCTTGCTTGGCCAACAAAATATCCCAAAATCCAGATTGGGATAGATCATTTGTAAGAGCATCCTCCCAGGAAATGGAGGACCCGGGTTCGAGCTCCTATTTTTTCAAGAATTTTTCAAGAAGACATCGCTGAAATGTGTAGATTTGTGATGGTTCGGAGTAATTATAGTATTTTTCTTTTTGAAAGATGACAAAATAAATGAAAAACTGCTTGCTAATAATATATATGCGTGAAAATTGTTACTTTGGGCAAAAACCATCCTCAACTGGCAATTAATTCGAATATTTCGCCATATTCTTTGCCGCAGATCATAAATTGTCGCTATTTTCATTTTGCATTCCCAATATGGAGTGAATATACAAATTTACAGAGTTTGAGGCTTTTAAGTCTCTACGAAGCGTTTTAAAGGAAAAGGATGGAATAGAAGGAGCGGTAGCAGAAGAGAATGAAGATGATAGAGAAAAGGCGTTAACGATACCATAGGAGATAATTTCAGTAAATCATTTTGAAGGCTTTATCCAGAAGGACTCGTCCACGGCAGAGCAATCCTTAGGGATCGAATAGCGATGGGGTTCCTTGATTTACAGAAGGGCCAAATTGGATTGGAATAAGGAGAATGTAAAGATCGGACCAAACAACAATGAGATGTCCGATATTATTGTTAAGGGAAAGTGCGACGGAGATATCAAAGTTAAATCTTCCTAGTTTCTAAGGCGGCAAGCAATGTTGCCGCGATTCGGCCTCTGATCGTAGAAATGATGAGAGAGTATCCGGTCCTGTTTTATGCAAGGCAACATTTGTAGCAACCAAGATTTGAACGGTGGCATCAGTAATATTTAGCGTAACCTTAGTAGCACCATTATCCATACCACTGCGGGATACGGTGAGTTATGCAGAATCTTATTGAGTAGATTCTGCTCAGAAAGCAATAAAAAAGTTCTTTAAACCTGAAGTCCCCCTGTGAGATAGCTTGGGAACCCGAGCCCTTCCCATCACTTTCTGAAACAAATGCTGCTTGTTTAATACATTTCTTTCACACTCTTTATTTAAGTATTAAAAATATAGAAAATTTAAATGTATTATGTATTGATTAATTTTGTTTTCCTTCCTACTACTTAAAATTTAATGCCATTCCAGTAGTAGTAGTACCGTTAAATGTGTATGAGGTTATATCCCACTTGGTTATCCGGGGGTCATTAAAATCATTCAAAAGTGCATAGTTTCCACTGAACACTTCAGCCCACTCAAAGGGCTTAAAATGTGGGGCAATGGGTTCTTATGTGGGCGAATGGTTTTTGGATGAGAATAGGTTTCCAATCTATGGAATCTTTGAAGTGACACATCCACCGTTACAATACAATTAAATAAAATACAATACGATATAACATAGACGTCTTTATTTGGCGAAATTGGGACTATAGAGTTTCATCATCCATTTAACTTCTGTGCAACTATTACGTGGAGTATATAGTGTCCTACTTTCCTTGAATTTAAAAAATAGTATTATTCTGGAGTTGAGGGGAATATTCTAAAATTTATCAGTCAAAATGAGGCTTGAGGATGTTCCACAAAGGATTGATGAGATTGGGAGACGAACAGAAAAGAGAGAAAAGTGCAGTTGATGTGAGAAAGACGGTGAAAGAGGTGATTAAAAGTAAGTTAGGAGATAGAACATCAAATGGAAAGGATTCCTCCAACTCATGTTCTTAAAATAATTGGTAGAGTCAATCAAGAGAGGACCAGAAAACGGGAAACAAAGGAACACTAGGATTAAAATTATACAACAGAAATTTTGGAGGAAAGCCATCGATGATGATTGCTATCAGAAAGGCTGCTATTCTATAAATAAATTTCAATGACATGGAAAAATATCTTCAGAGCCTCAAAGGAAGATTTACATTGTTTTCTGTGCTTTTCATGTTCTATTTTTAGTCACCATTGAATTGGTTCAATATCACTCATCTCACATTCCGTAAATATTGCCTCCGAAAATTCATATTTCACGAATCCTCTTACGTCCTCCTACTCTGAGGAATTTTCTATTGGGATGACTGAAAATTCCCGATGAATAAAATTAACTCACCGGTTTCTTTCGGCTTCTTAGACAAAACCTCTTTCCAAAACCTCATTCATGCCTCGTTTCTCTCCTTATATATGAGGATGATGTGAACTCTAAAAGTGCATTTCCTTTCAACTGAGGAATAATGTACGAGGTTTAAGAATAAACAGATGTGAAAAACGGCGACAAGTCTGGGAATCGAACCCAGGTCTCCCACTTTCCGGGCAGATATTCTAATCACTAAACTTGACACGGTAGTTTAGTGATTAGAGACTTCGAGTCCCAGTGATGTCACTGTTTTCCTCGTATGTTTATTCAATGGTTCTAAGGCACACACCTGTATATACAAAGTTAAACAAACTTTCCTTTCCCTTGTTTGTTTCCTTTGGGGGATTTTTTTTACGGAATAACAAGTGTGAAAATAGCGACATGACTGGGACCCAGGTCTTCCCATTTCCCGGCAGGTATTCTAACCCCTGAACTACCATGCCGCGTCTCTTCCACACTGTTAAGGGAATGCTCATACTCACTGCTTCGACGAGGACCTCTGGCGGTGGACGGTGCCACTATGTGGAGCGCCATTTGCTTGCTCACACAAGGATTCTTTTAGGAGTGTGGAAGAGACAGGGACAGGGTGTGATATTTAGTGGTCAGAATTCCTGCCCAGAAAATGGGAGACCTGAGTTCGAGTCCGAGTCAAGTCGCTATTTTTCTCATCTGTTTATCCTTTAGTTTTAAGGCGCATACATTTGCGTGACGAATAATTGTTCGTCTACGGAGATTGAAATTTAATTAATTCTTTGCAAGTGAAACACGCGAGAGGACAATGAGGGACTGTGAAAATCCTAAGCGTAGTTAACGTAAAATAGCTGCAAAGGTAATTTGCATTTATGTATGCAGTTTTCAAGAATTTTAAAATTTCTAGCATCACATCAACGATAAAGGAATACTTCACAAAGATTGCGCGAATAGTTCATTTCTCTCTCGCAGTTTCTCGGGAATTCTCGAAATTGCTCTCGAGATTAAAATAGACTCTAATTCTAGAGGAAATAATGAAGAAATCTCGAACGCCCGGAGTGAGAACCCATGGGTGAAAAGCAATTTCTGAACACCGAAAATTTGCCAAAATTACTTCCATATTTTCAAGTTAAGATCCTTCGTAGAATTCCAGTGGGCGGCTCTACAAATATTGATTAAAATTGGAACATCTTGCATCAGCATTCATCTGCCGTATCCTCTGGTTTTTCGACCTACTTAATCCTGACCACGGAGGCTAAAGCAATCCAAATGTGACGGCCATTTGCTCGATGGCACCGCTTGAGCCCTCATTAACTGCAAACTCTAATAAAAGAGAGTTCTTCTTATATTATCCCCCTCTGGTGTGTATAAATAAAAATAACGGGGGTGATAAAGGGCGTACGTGTTGTTCTCCCTCGTATTATAGACATGGCAGAAAGTGGAGATCCCTTTTTATTAAACTAATATTTTTAACGGCTTCTCCGAGTGGGCGGATCCATGTCACCGCCAACGGAGAATAACCTCTTCAGGCGCCTAATATCCTACAGCCTTTTCCACTTTAACACACACGCGTTCTTGCTGTGTTTCAAATCCATGCATGTTCGAATGAATGTGTGTGTGTATACATCTAAACGCATACATGTCCACATACAGTAGTGCTGGCTTATGTTTGCCGATTCCAGAGAATTTATTTTAATTAATGGAGTTATCGAAATGCATATTCTGAAGTCATAAGTCCTATACACGTATAATTTACACTTAATACAGAGTTTTGAATGTTATTACTTACCAATACTTTATGCAAGTCAAAAAAGACGAAACAGGCGCTAGGAAGGTTCCAGATTCGACATCTCATTGTTAGATAGCCGGTATATTATTTCCTGACAGTCTGTTGAAGACAGTATCGTCTTGATTGACTGATGCTCACTTGCCTGTCAGCTCACTTGCCCGACATCTAGGTTGAAGTACAATCCAGTTCATAATACATTCTGAGTACGTGGTCACAAAGACCTATGTACCAAAGGTCATTCTGATTACGAATTTGAAATAGCTGTTAGCATGCCTTCCGTGATATACCTTTGAAATAATTTTTGAGTAGATTAAAATTTAGTATCAGTAGTTAAGAAATATTAATTAATTAACGAATTAGTGATAAGTTCTGAGTTGGTTGTAGTTCTAAAGTCTAAAATAGAAAATGTATTTATTTATTTAAATTTACGCTTAAATTTGGATTCTGGAAGCGACTACCATGATTAATGTCCTCACTTACTCTTCGAGAAAAGAAACATTCGGCATGACAATTTATTCGACGTTTGTTATTAAAAAATTCATATTTTAAAGGAAGGATTTTCTTAAAGATTGTTAATAAATAATACAAGAACAGTTGATTCATCTTATTTTCATGATAATGAATTCATTTTGATTTTTCTTGAGTCGCAGTCAACAATTGGAATGAAATTGAAACTATGGCGCAGTATTAACTTAAGTTCTCCATTGGAAGGAAGAATCAAACTACGCAGCCAAAATATTCTTTTCGAGAGAATACATCAGATAAACACCTATATTTCTGAAGGAACTGAGAAAGAAAAGTGTTGGTGAAATGAATTGCTCTGTTGCAAACTTTCTAAGGATGGTCCTTTGTGTATAAGTCCATCATACCTGTCGTTAATAATGCCGCTAATTAGAAATTTGCTTTTGTCAGAGAAGACTCGCGTTCGAGCCCACGTTTCCATAAGATTACACGCGATTTTGCATTTTCCAAACTGCAAGCTTTTATTCATTCATTCATTAAAATATGTAAATATGAACGGATTTCCATCAAACTTGATTCATTCAACTACTAAGACTATAATTTATCTTATTCTTAAATAGGTTTTAATTTTTGGAGTTTATTATTCAAAATTTCAATATAAAATTAATTGAGATCTTTACCTCGAAAAATGGAGACAATTTTTGCGTAAAACAAGCAAATTTAAAATCTCCCTCATTCTTATAATTAAAAAATTTCGCTACAAGTAAGGTTTGTTCTATTGGAATTTATATGCCTCTCCAGTTTTGCATTTAGCGGCAGTGTTTCTTTTCGAAGAGGAAATTTGAGAGGCGAATATTTTAATTCTGCGAATTGACCGAATAAATTTGCTAATTTGAATTTCATGAAAGAAAAATGCGGGAGATTAGCGGAAAATTAATTATATTTTCATCCCAAGACATTAATTATGCTTTTTTATTTTCTTCTCTTTTTTATTCCTTTCTCCTTTTCCAACTCCTTTCTTCAGACTGTTTCGTTTTTGTCCTAAAATGTATTGGCATTATTTATTTAAGAATTATTTATATAAGAATTTGGATTCACTTGTTTCTTGATGAATATAAAATATCCCAAAGGAAGTTAATTTTTACAACTTTATGTTCACTTGCGATTTTATGGATGGCTAACATGTTAAGATTCTATATTATAGTAAGTGGTTTTAGGCCTTCATTTGTTTGAAGATGCCGTTTGAAAGGTGATTCTTAAAAATTCCCTCTTTCGTAATCATTAAATGTGAATCAATTCTTACGTATGTCTAAGAATATATATTAAAAGAGCAAACCTTCACATTTTACAGTACAAATATAAATATTAGATATCAGAATAATTCGTAAAACTTTAAAACATGTTAAATTGCGGGATTTTATGCACCATATTTGAAAGTAAATATCAATAGTTCTTGTCACCTCCGTTAGTACTGATGTCTTTTCAATATTATTCTCCTGTGGAACCATTTCTTGGTGGATTCAGATAAACCATGGCTTATTGTATTCAGAAGTTGTCAAATTTGGAGTTCATTGATAATTTGAAAGTGAAAATGGCTTAGACAGTCCTATAAATACACACACCCTTGCCTACAAAATCTCCCGAATAAGTCATAATAAGTCCAGCTCAGTGGATAGAGCATCCGACAGGAAATTGGGAGACCCGAGTTCTAGTCCCGGTCGCACCACACTTTTTCATGTCCGTTTCTCCTTTAGAAGAGAAAAGATAAGCTGGATCGATATATCTTCTGAGAATTCTAATGGTAAATATTTTGAAACCAGTTTATAAGGGAAGTGTACTCTCGTGGAGTTGACGTAATCTCTCACATTTTTATATTGAGACAGACTGAGGCTACCTGCCCGATGGAGTATTGCGTGCTATAATAATGAATTAACTATAATAAATTCCTTAAATGAACAACTTGGTCGAATCGAATTCACCTTAGATTTAACGTTGGAAGTCTCGGAAGGCTCGGCATTAGAAGCAATCTGAGTTTGATATATTGCCCTATTTTTCATACGCGTTCACTTTATCTCTTCAAGACTGATATATGCCAAAAGAATGGTGTAAATAAAAAGTAAGTTATGATGATTAAATATACATAACTAGAGATTGTGTATCATTTCATAAATTTGGATTTTATAAAGCGAAAAAGAGGCTGTTCCAATGGTGAAAGCAAATTTATTGTTACTTAGCGACAGGGCCGGCCTGAGGTTTACTGGCACCCCGGGCAAGGTGTCGTCAATTCCGTCAGATAGTTTAAAAATTTTCAGACTTGTCAATTCTTTCGAGAGAATACTTTTGGTATTAATTAGAAGTAATTTAATAAATAGTGCTTTTTAAAAAATTATGATTATTGTGGCTCAAACTGTCATAACTATTATATTTAAATGCAATATAACTGGCTTTACGTCAAATGCGAATTTACCTTAGCAATCAGTTGTTATAATTTCTTGCAGTAGAATGATTGATCAAACTTTCCATTTAGAATTAGTTAAACGTCTTTTCTCGAGCTAAAATTATCCTATTTGTCATAACCAGTTAAACGAATGAATGCCCTAAATTATTGTAAATCCTTTAGCTGACAAAAATTCGGAATACGACTCAGTTAAATAGCGATTGAATGCTGATGAATCAGTTTGTATTTCATAATTTTTCTGACTTTTTCATTAATCCTGCGCAGAAATAAGCCCAATAACTTGACACTGGATCACCACAATAGTCTATGAGAAGGACGTGAATGGCCTAAGAGAGAGTGGAAGACCGAGAAAAGGCTGTTGAAAATGAATTCAATTGACTGTCGTATTACTTGGTGTCATTCCATGACGATAGGATAAAAGAGCTTGAAGATATGCGTCGAAACTCTTTGTTTGCTCTTTTGCTCTGTGTTTGTGCACTTTTCGTGAAGATTTTCATTATATTATAACAGGACTAGTTTTACAGAGTTAAAAGGTTCACAGATTTAAAAGGTTTTTATCTTCTTCCACTTTAACCCTTGTGTAGGCACCCGGGTACCCACTAAGGTATATTTTTGCTTGTACGTTGATTATAAAGAAAGATATCGCTTTGATGCTTCAGATCGTCGTTATCTACCTGAATCCTTAGTAAATGCTACCATTATAAATACGTTAACTAAATTTACTGCTTAAATAAAAGCATTAATATAAGTGCTACATTAAATACTTTGAAGTCATGGAGGGATTATCGAGAGCTGATTTTTTATGGTAAGATACTACTTGCATGTATGATTTATGTAATGTTTTCGTTAAAAAATTCTGGTTTCACTCAGTGTTTCGATAAAAGTTTAAAAGGTTGGATATTCAATTACAGCCAAATAGGCTTTTTTCTCTGAATTTTGGCTGTAACGATTGTTGTGAATAAAATTTCTTCGTAAAAGTTATCATTGTTACAGATATTATGCAACATATATTGCCCTATAGAAGCTAACGAAAAACTAGCACACAGAGAGTACAGCAATATTATTAAAGCTTAACTGAAGGCGTTCGGGTGAATTTGAGGTGTTAGTACTTTAACTGATTTTTTCAGATAAAACGATGTTATCGCAGCTGAAAAACGAGACAAAG
>KZ308899.1:1529216-1595797 GCA_000376725.2 Ladona fulva | reverse complement strand
CATAACGATTTTTTTAAAATTCGGTAATTCGAATGATCCCATCGAACCTGGGTCATTAGGGCAAAAATTTTTATTGCATACAATAGACATTCACGTATTCTAGCAACAACGTGAATTGCAACTTTCTATCTTAACGGGAAATTACCTAAATGTATTCGTGAACGTAGGTCATATAAATTGCCCTAACATCAAACTAAGGATCCCCTGGGTAAAAACCTTAAGGTATACTATAGATATGTCTAGTTTCTATCAAAGATGTGAATTTTAACGTTCTATCTTACCTAGAAATACCCAAAATGATTTTTGGAAGTATACGTTTGTAAGAATTATGAGCATGCGTATCTGTAAGCTTATTACAAATAGAAGTCATTATATTTAAGCTATGGAGATATCCTAAGATAAAAGGAAAAAAGAGCACCGCTACTTTAGTTGTCCACGAACTGTGAAACTCGGCGTCACCCTCGATTACACCCATTCAAAATCGTCATTTCAATATTAGCGTTTGGGTCGATTCGGCTTCTCCCAAGAGGGGAAATATCATAAAATATTAGGAATATATCTTTAATTATTGAAAATAATGAGATATATGGTATAAAAATAAAATATACCTCCATCCTAAAAACTTTGAAAAGATTTTATCAGAAAGTCACGCTGAGGCATTCAGAATCCTAACGACTTTCTTTACTTACTGCAGTGTCTCTAACTGTCGGATTCTAGATCAACCAATCGAGTTTTGTTTACCTTGAAGTTTAGAAGTTCATAACCTTTGGCGCAAAAGTTATCAGCTCTAGAGCTTTA
Source organism: Ladona fulva (assembly GCA_000376725.2). Classification (NCBI taxonomy): domain Eukaryota; kingdom Metazoa; phylum Arthropoda; class Insecta; order Odonata; family Libellulidae; genus Ladona; species Ladona fulva. The sequence continues at coordinate 1,594,999 of KZ308899.1, read as the reverse complement.
GCAGAGGAAATCTCTGAACGAGCTTCGAGAAAATCCATCAAGGTAGCTCGCAAGGTTTGCGAAAAATACTAAAAGTTTCGGAGGCAGTTTAACAATATAAATAAAACCGTGGATATTACCCCTAAAATTGAAACGTGGAACCCTTAACAACAACTTAAAGATATAGATAAGAGTTACCGTGTTCAAAAGTAATCGCACAGTCTTGAATCAGTATTTGTCTGTTGCAGAATTATGGATGGTATATGGTTTTTGAATGGTTTTAGTGTATATATACTACGAGGGTTGGTCAAAAAGTAATGGCCCGCATTTTTTTCCAGCCAATGCTAACAATCGAAATTGTAGGTTCGATTTCTTGTACGTTTCTCGCATATATATGCATAGTTTCAGTTATCTCCTGCAGATTGCATAGCTATAGGAAACTTTTAAAATGGAGTCTGACCATGATACACGTTAAAATACGTGCTGTAATTGAACTTTTGTACGTGGAGAAAGGAACGGTGGGGTATATTCACAAACGTTTGTGCAAATTCACTCCTGACTTTGGGTATGGAGGAGGAGTGAATCAGAAGGCGTTTGAAAATGAACAGCTGTCCATAACCAGAGCGACATGGTATACATGCCCTAGTGAATCGCTGGAAGAAGGCAATAGTACTTAAAGGGGATTATGTGGAAAAAAAAGATTGAGCAGACAAAATCATTCTTAATTTTATTTTTGCAGAATAGAATAGTTTATAGAAATAGAAAATACCAGAATACTCAGAATAGAATAGTTTTTGAGAAAGAATACGTGGGGCATTACTTTCTGACCGACCCTCTTACTTAATTTTGTTAGAGCTCTGCTATGGAAGAGTAGCTCTACTAAATTCAATATGCTGTTAATTATAAGTTAAATTGTAAAACAATATTAGAAAGTAATTTCCTGGAAACAGAGTGGATAGAGGATATGCAGTGAAACATAAGGGGTGATGATGATTAAATCATAAATGTGATTGTATCTTCGCTTCCTGTTTTCAATCGTGGATTTCCTCTAAGAAATTTAGTCTGCATTAAATACCAATTTTCTGGTGTCTTTCGTTTTTTACGAATTATTCTTTTTAAATTCCACATTATTATCCGAATTCTTACAAAATATCGCTCTTGTTCGGTCGTCATCTTCGACGAGAGATGGAAATATAATAAGAGATATAGATGTATTAGGAATAAGTTATATAAAAATAAATTTTTCTCGTTTATAACAGAGCATATACTTCTGCATGTATGGAATACTGTGAATATTCTTACATGAACAGTGAAAGAGAATAATTTGCCAAATGACTTTTTCACACCCTTTCTCCCTCCATGAAAATAATTTTTAAGTAAATTTAAGGGATACGTACATTTAAAATTCACTCAATTTTTATGTTTTGTTTGAGAAGTTTCGTAATTATTTTTATTTAAGCAAGTAAATATTTTTTTCAACTGTATTTCTGTGATAATTTTTTCATTAATACATTGCATTTCTCAGTTTATTCAGTATTTGTAATTCGTTTCTTGTGATGAGTTTCAAATGAAATTTTCGTTTTCATACGTAAGTGGGTTAACAATTAAATTTTTAAATTGCGTGGCCCATTGCTATCGTAACGTTTTATTAAAGGTTTTTCTTTGCCAACCAGTCTTCTCCCCAGGATAAAGAGCGCAATAACGATATCTGTAATGACGTAATGGCACGGTTTTCCCCCTCAATGATCACTACAATCTGGCCTCCCATCCAATTTGTACTCCTGTCGATATATATAAAAACCCAGTGTCTTTCCGGTCAAATCCGTAGAACGATATCTCTTGTCGTGGGATCCCACGTGTCAATTCGCAAACACACATCGCTCTCGGGACACGCACGCACGCTCACGAACGCCGCTCAGCCTTTGCGTCCCATAAAAATAAATCATTGCCGTAGCAAAAAAAGAAAGATGTCACCACGTTCAAATCCGCGTTCTTTTGTTTGAGTCATTGTTTTTTTTGGCGCTCACGTCTCGAGCCGCGCTCACGGGAATGCCAATGAGCCGCTTCGCCTAATTTGCATACCAATTTGAGCCTTACTTTGCATTAAATTGCAAATATTTCTCATATTGGAGAATATCGCACACTGGGCAGAGACGCCAAGTATTGCTGCATAAGTATGTGATAATAGAATATTGCGGTTTTCGATCGCAACCTATTATTCGAGATACGCAACCCGTGACAGAATTCACTCGTCATTGCGGATGTAAAAATCCAATCCCAACTGCGCAAGTGCGATGAAACCTTACGCTTGTTACGTGAACAAACATTTTCCGCAATATACTCCATAAAAATCCGGAACTAAAATACAAAGGAAAGGTAAAACTAAATTCTTATTGAAGCTTATCCTACTTAACGTTAGGTTTTGGGCGGTTTTAACACAAAATATGCTTGTAGTTTAGGAATTATTTATAAGTGGAATTTAAAGTTGTCATTATGTATTTTTATTTAGTTGAACTACTGTGTATAATACAAACAATATGACGATATACAATCCAAAATGAGTTGGAAATAAACAGTATTGTAAAAACGATTTAACTCGTCATTGACGAGATTTCAACAAGAATTAGTAACCTATGCCTACTTGGTTGATAAAAGGGTGTCCAGAATCAGTTGGTAGTCCACAATTGGTAGTCAAAAGTAATAGTTTCGAAGCCTTGCGATCTCTTATCTCCGAGCTTTGGGTAAAAATATTAATACCCCTACGTATATATACTGGCATATAATCTTATATGTAAAGTAGAATTGTTGAAATATGTGTATGTTTGCCTAAAACCCGAGAACTAGATGTCGCACAACTTTCAAACTTTGAAGATTATTAAATGTCTTCCCCGAACAGATAATTTTCTTTTTATTCACTTCAATGTCCCTGGTTCGACTCCAGACGGATAAAAGTCTTATCATCAGTAATTCATGAAAAATTTACTTTTATCGCTTGCAAGGTTTATTTCATAATGAAATTCAATTAGAAAGAATAGACGTACGAAATCTAGACAAGCACCAAATTAAGGGGAATTGAATGAAATGTCTTATTTTGGCCGTGGAACATTGATTTTGATACGAAATTGCGAGAATTGTGGCAAAATACGAGAACATTTTCGGAAATCTTGTGGTTGTAACAATCCCTGACGACCGAGCCAATTTTTCAATCTCAGCTCATCTATTTTAATTCACTGATTGGATCAACAGGCATTTCAGCTAGCAGTAATTACATAATTAGGAATTTAAATCATATCTCGTATTTGAATAATTTTAAGCCAACACTTTCTAATGCTTTATCCTAGATACCTATTTTACTGCTCATCTCATTAGTATGGACCGCCACAGCCTTCAATATTTTAGACCTAAAGTCTGACTCTAAATTCAACAGCACAATCCAATGGCTAATGGTTAACCCAATCCAATGGCTGATGCTTCTCCTCCACCATCAGCTAGAGAGGCTCTGAAGTAATAGGGTTACCATGAGACAAACCGGGACATGTAAACTTTAAAACTATAAGATTCTGCGCTTACAGAAGCAAAACTTCATTCACAATTTAAAGCATTCCTGTTATTTGGTTATTGGTTGCATGGTGTAGCCATTAATGTATACAATGTTAATATCTTTTTAATTTGCAAATCTCTTTTTATTGTATGTATGTACGTTGCCTTACCATATGTTGATAGCGAAACCCGGGACCTGCTAATTTTTAAATGATTAAAGCCGGAAAAAATCGGGATATTTCTTTAAAATTTTATTTTATTCACTACTGTGAGTTTTTTAGCCTTCATGAGTTTCTTTGAAATCCCTTCAAGTCATTTAAATTCAGCCATCTCACCCTTTCCTTTTAAAATCTTTGAATCTCCCATTTTTTATTAATCGGAATTTTTATTTAATGTCGGGACAGGATGAAAAACTGACCGGGACATATGGTACGCCTATGGAGAAGGAATAGTGCTTAATACAAGATGGGGATTGAGGTACTTAATCTTTACCTTCTTCACCAAGTCAGGTGAATTAAAGAAATGATTTTCAGAGTATTCATCGAAGAGCGACTATAGCAAATACCCTCAATAATCACCTTAAATACGTCAGTAGCTTTCATTATATAAACAATAGTTGGCCGAAAGTAAATAAAAGATACATTTTTCTCTATCGCGTATAAAAAACAAATGAAAATATTCCATCTTTCGAGAAATTGTAGCAGAAACAGGAAATAGGGAAGGATTAATTTCACAGCGGCTGGCGGATTAGTAGAAGAGAGGAAAGGAAGTCAATTGGGGAGCAAGGGATAAAAAGAGGGGGCAGTTGTGTACCCTCATTAAATATGTAAATAAAGAAGGAAAGGGGAAAGAAAGAGGAAAGAGAAAAGTGGAGAATGCAGCATTTATGCTGGAGAGACACCTCATGAAAGAGGATTAAAAAAGGGAAAGAGAGTTTTAGGCAAGGATTAAGAAGTGCCCTGTTTTAAACCAGCGCCCCTGTTTTTCTTTTTCGAATGCATCGGGCGAAGATTCGACGCACCTGAATCCTTAGAAATTCATTTTGAGGGGGAAAATGCGCGCGCATCTCAACAGCGTTGCCAAGTTTCAGAACTTATGGACATTCTGAAGCCGAAGTTTCCGCTGAAGGAATTTCAATTTACACCCGGGGTGATATAAAACCAAGTTACCGACGGAGGTCGTGGTTAAGCAGTCGCAAATTCGCTAAGATTTAGAAATGCGTGCATCACTCACCCTTTCCCTTCGGGGTAAACACGTCATTTTCCCCCATGATATGTAAAACATTTTTCCATACTTTCGTATTCTACCATACGATTCATTCAGTACATTTTATTCTTAAAGGTGCTTTCACCTCTTCTCTTACGCATTTCATTAACCTCGGAGTTCGAACAGCTAAATGTTACTCTTCCACTCCCTTTTGTTCTATTCGAATTCTCTCCATACACTTTCTTACCCTCTTCTTATCCATCCACTCTACTCTTTAAGTCGATTACCCCTTTCTTTCCGATCACGTTACCTTTCTTGTATTCCTAATCCGCACTTTTGTGACTGAACCACGTTTACATCGGTACCCTACACTCGGCCCGTTGCAATGGATTCAAAAAGGGATCGCTGTATTCCTTCTTCAATACAGCGAACACACAAGTACATTCGTCTTTGTTGGGCGAAATTAGGACTAGAGATCCCTATCTTCTATTCAACTCTTGTCAAAATAAATACGAGAATACAATACGGTATAAGATGTTAAACTAAAATGCATAGATTATTAACAAGCTCAGGTGAAATGAAATAAGGAAAGAATGGTTTTGTGGAGGAAAAATACCTGATTTTGTGATCACAGAAATAATGTATCCACTGTAAGAAAACACCCACAAAAAAGGGAGGCGTGAAATACCTGCGAAAGTTTTAGGAAAAAGAGGAAGAAAGAAAGAGAGATAGATTACAATATTGGATTACGTAAAGGATAGTACAAATTGCAAAAGTTGTGAACTACCGTAAGAACCTAAAGGAAAGAGTGAATTTTTGGTACTCTACAAATTTACCTCTCTTATGTTACGCTTATTATCGGATCGGCCGAAGTAGAAATTGTGTCCGGAAATCAAGTTACGTCTTCCGCAAACGTATATACCGTTGAGGGTAGAAAGATGTGAAAATATCGACATGAATGGGACTCGAACCCTGGTCTCCCACTTTCCCGACAGGTATTCTAACCACCACACAACTAAACCGCGTCCCTGCCACAGTTTTCTGAACTGTTCTATCCGTACTTAACAACTCACACTGTTAAAGGAACATTTCACATTACTCACATCTGTTTATCCTTGGGTTTTTACAGTTCTATGTGCAAAATCAAATACGTTTTCCTTTCCTTATTTTCTTTTAATGTATCAATCAATCGTACCCTAGCTTCTCATCTCTTACTTTCAAAGGATTTCTAACTTACATTAGAATCTGTTTTTGTAACTCACTCCGTCTTATCACAACATTTCCTAACCAACCTCATCGCCTTGCGCAGCACCTACCCACATATAGATTTCACCCTGTCCCATGGATCCCCTGTACTCGCTACATATCCCAGATGAGCCGTATGTAAGTAAAGTAGCATATCTCTTTTATCTTTTTATCGCAATTCATAAAGATGAACCTTATTCCCGAGCTCGGCTTTGCGTGCTCCTGGTTAAGTTTCTCGTGAGGGTAACCACGACATATTAAACCGATTCCACTTCCCTAAGGTTTCCCCCAATCAATTTTGCCTCAAAGTGTATCAAATTCTATCTTAAACGATACAGATCCCTTTTCGCCAAAGCTTCTCTCTTCTAGTTTGCTTACGGATGAACTTCTTCATTGTTTACTCGGTTCTATTCACTTTATTTGCATCGTACATTTTAAGTACCGCATCTGCATTGTATCCAATCCCCCTTTTTCCTCCTACTACTACAGTCCATGTTTCATATCCACTCACGCCACACAGAGATTTTTACCAACTAATACCTTAATATTAACATTTATTACCTTTTGTCAAAATATTTAGCTTGTTTTAAATATTTTATAATTTTTTTGTATTTACAAATTTACTAATATATATATGCTCTTAAGGTGGTTGTTAAAAAAGTGCTTATTTTAACACTTGTATGCTCTTTCAGTTATATTTTTCTATTGTGAGCAATGGGTAGCATTGATTCGTTACTTTATAGATATTGGATTGCTTTATTTGTTCATTTCCGTCCTGTCCACAGGTTTTTATTGTCAGGATGTCAATGTTCATAAAAAAATAAAAAAATATTATTATCATTATTAATTAATCACTTCATAAGTGGAAAATTGTCAACGTCAAGTAGGCAAAACAACATACGCACTCATCCAGTCCAATAACAGAAATCCGCAACTCCCATTATGTCCAACAAAATCATACACAACAGTATACCCTCACACCAACAACCAATACTCCTTACAGATTGATACAGCTTATTTAAACAAATACAATTACGAAGGCAACTCATCGATGCATACTTTAATACAAACAGTACTAAATATTGAGTCACTCTACTCCGCATTCACCTAAATTCCGGAGAAAAATCCTTCGTAAACCTCCTGTAGAAAGAAAAACCACCTCGATCATGAGATAAAATATTCCATGGGCTTAAAAGTATACTGTCACATTCAATAATACGTTTAAGAAACAAGCTAGTAATAATATAAAATGCAATTTTGACTTATATCTACAGCGTCCCTGGATCGAAACGTTTCATATGTACTGGGGAAGAGGTAAGTCTATCTTCAGGCAATTCACTCCATTCTTTTACAGTTTTGTTTACCTAAGAATATTTTTCCAAAATCCTTTAGGTGGCCCTATGTATATATTGCAAGAAAAATCATTTTTATCTCCAAATCTCGAACCTTTCAACCTATTTAGAATCTCTTTCCAGTTCCGTTTACCTGTATAAACCTGATAAAATCTCAACATTCTCTTAGCTTTCCGAGATCTTTATGTAATCTAACCCAATTCTGCAAACATCTCAGTAACGCCATTGTGTCTACCAAAACATCTTAAAACAAATCCTGCAGCCTTTCGCTGAAATTTCTCTAACGTAAGTTCGATGAATGCGACTCATCATATGGATTCCAAAATTGAGAGGCGAATTCTAAGATAGGCATGACCAAAGTACGCACACCAGTTCCTTTACTCGGGTTTCTCATGGCAAAATGTAGGGTTCTGAAACCATTCGTAACTATCCGAGCAATCTGCATTCCCCAACCTAAGTTCCTAGTTACATGTACGGCTAAAGAGCTCAAATAAACAACTTGAATCAGGGGCGACCCATGAACGTGATACATGTATGATCTGCTCATACGTGTTGATCTCTCAGAGATTCTTTGACTTAACATGAGAAACATGTGCCGATATAATATTAGGAAATGAGAGTTAGCTCAGCGAAGTAGTGAGATTTTTCCTCCTGCCTACACTGTATATCGCAAGGACAGAAGCGATAGGTTAGGATGTGGAGTATTTATCGCTGTTAGGATTAACTTTTTCAATTAGAAGTTCTGCAAGACCAAGAAAACTCTGAGATGATCTGGTGCTCAGTGTCTGATAGGCATGGTAAGAAAACTTATTTCTGCTCTTTTTATCGTCCTCCCGACGGTGATGACGAATCCATCGAGGTCCTGCACGAGTCACTTACTAAACTACGAAAGAGTAAGCCCTACGCAACTGTCTTCGTAGGAGGGGATTTTAATCTTCCTAACGTTAACTGGACGAACATGTCCGTCACTAAAAACAGTCGAGATAAAAATGCATCGCAGAAGTTAATAGATTTATTTTCAGTCTTTGCCCTTGAACAGATTAATACAAAAGCAACGCGAATGACTTCTCTCGGCAAAGGCAATATTCTCGATCTACTTGCCACTAGTCATCCTTATCTCGTTCATAGATTATCCGTAGATGAAGGAATATCAGATCACAAAATAATAACCGCAGTGCTTAAGGTAAATGCATTCCGTGTCACGAAGCCCCCACGTACGTTATATGTCTTTAAAAGAGCAGATTTCCACGCGTTTAAGGAATTTATTAAGGCGAACAGTTATGCATTTATTAGTTTTATTCAGGAACACTCGGTAGACGCGAGCTGGTCAGAGTTTCTTCGTATCCTTCGCGAAGGTACCTTTAGATTTGTTCCGACGAAATTGGTACGAGATCGCCAAGAACCGCGATGGGTTAAACCGAAATTACGTTCTCTCCAAAGAAAACAGAGAGTTATTCATTCGCGTATGAAGTCCTTTCCGAATAACAGTGTTGAATACGAAGAACAGCGGCTGAAATATTTAGACATCAAAATTAAAGCGAAGAATGAGGCTCGTAGCGAATTCGAAGCATATAGATCTATTACATTGCGCGAATCGCTGGAAAAGAATCCAAAAGAGTTCTGGTCATACGTTCGTGAGAGTAGAGGCAAACAATCGACCGTTTTGCACCTTGTTGATAATAATGGAAAGACAGTAACAGATGCCAGTGATAAAGCGAACATTCTTAACCAGCATTTTAAAAAATGCTTCACATTAGATGACGGTCGAGTCAACGCATTCCCCACCCGCGTTAGTTCCACAATGAGTAAGTTAGAATTGAACGAGGCAGGAATTAGAAACCTTTTATCACAGGTCGATAGTAAGAAATCTCCCGGGCCAGAAGGCGTGCCTGCATATGTAATATCTACGCTAGCAAATGAGCTTGCTCCTCTTCTTCTCGCGTTTTTCAGTAAATCTTTAGATGAATGCACGGTTCCGGTCTCATGGAAGAAAGCGCACATTACTCCAGTGCCGAAAAAAGGGCGTAAGACACAACCAGACGACTTCCGGCCGATATCGTTAACGTCGGTATTTAGTAAAATTCTTGAGCACATCATCTGTAGTTATATAATGCGTTTTCTCAGTGAAAATGTTGCGATAACGGAAAGTCAACATGGGTTTCGTAAGGGTCGCTCCTGTGAGAGCCAGTTAGCACTTCTCAATCAGGACATAATGCATGCAGCCGACGAAGGCTTTAGGACAGATGCTATATTTTTGGATTTTAGAAAGGCATTCGATACAGTTCCGCACGCGAAGTTACTACAGAAACTAGAATCTTATGGAATCGATGATCAAATCATTCAGTGGATTAAGTCATTCTTGACATGCAGAAGCCAACGCGTAGTCTTAGATGGGGCTTTTTCTGATGAAGTGGAAGTGACATCAGGGGTACCTCAGGGCAGTGTTATTGGGCCGATATTATTCCTTATTTATTTTAACGATATTGTAGACAACGTTAAGAGTAATGTAAGGCTCTTTGCGGACGGTGCCCTTATATACAGAAATATTAAAGATGCGGAGGATTCATTGATATTACAAAGTGACCTGGACGTTGTTACCAAATGGTGTAAAGATTGGCAGCTCAGTTTAAACGTAGAGAAATGTGTAGCAATGATCATGACCCGCTCTCCGATCAGAAGCGTGAGCCTAACTCCCTATCACATTAGCGGCTCAACGTTAGAATTCGTGAGTCAATACAAATATTTAGGGGTCGTTTTCAGTAGTAATTTATCATTTAAAACGCATATACGAGATATAGTGGGGTCAGCCGATAGGACATTGAGGCTATGTAACCGCGTTCTTAGAGGCAGTCAGTCGTGTGTCAAAGAGGTAGCTTATTTTTCACTAGTTCGCCCGTTACTTGAGTACTGCTGCGCGGTGTGGAATCCGCACGAGAAGGGTTTGATTTTGGAACTAGAGCGCGTACAACGTAGAGCTGCTCGTTTCGTTAAGGGAGACTACAAGTTCGACAGCAGTGTATCAGATATGATTAATATCGGCTGGAATTCTCTTGACAATAGAAGACTCGAATTTAGTCACAGATTGTTCGAGAAATTCCTGAGTAGTGACTTACATGACGAAATACGCGACATAGTGATTCATGCGCTTAGCCAAGGCAATTTTCGAGACCAGACGTCGAAAAAATTTCGTGAGATTATTGCACGAACGGATAGGTATTATTGGTCTCTTTTTCCAGATAGTATTAGACGCGTAAATAGGATGAATAATTAGGGTCTTTGGTGTGTTAACACCCCCTGCTATATGCCACACGGCGGTTTGCGTGGTATTTATGTAAATGTAAATTGCGCTCGTTTGTAACTGGAATTACGATTTCTTCTTCTTCGCCTAAATATTCATCTGTCTTAATGAGGGAGATATCAGTTAATTTGGAAATATATAGAAGGAGAAAAGATCAATATCTTAGGATAGAAAAGAAAGCGGACACCAGCATATTGGACACTTGGAAGCTTATATTGCCTTAGGTTTATCATTTTTACCACCAAAACTTTTCTTAATTCACATGCTAATTTTTTTATAGGCCGAAAAGAAAATTTCCTTCGAAAGTGCTACAGATAATTCTCATAAAAATTTTTCCCCGATATTTTAAGTAACCAAATGTAATCTCGATCACCATTTCGGTTTAACGGCCTCTAACTGCACCCTTAATTAATCCATTTCGCGACATAATTTCTAATGAATTTCATAGAGAAGATAAATTCAGGTCCTTCGATAAAATTTATCGTGTTTGCTGAGTAAAGAAAAAGCACTCAAACCGAAAATTATGACCACGACCGAGGATAGAAACAAATGTGCCCTTATAAAAAAGAAAAAATTTGATTTATTTATTCTTTGGAATCAGGTAGAGGAACCCATTAAGATTCTATCGACGTTAATTGCTTCTTGAGTAATTAGCTTATGGAAATGAATGGTTTGATATCCTGGAACGCAATTCCTTTACGAGCAAATGGTGTGCGATGGAATAACAATCCCTCGGAGACAAATATGTAGGTAATTTTCTGTAGAGCAGATTAAGGGATGAAAAAAATAAAATTCAGTAAAGACTTAAGGATAAATAGATAAGATATGGTAGAGAATCTATTTTCGCAACCATGTTGTGTTTGCAGGTTTGTATCTGCAGGCATTCGTTCTTTCGTAGCCTCCGTGGCTGTTGTCTTTTTCATGGGGCGATAAAGACATTATGAGGAATACTTTTATAATTCAAGAATTATTCATTCAGTTTATAAATGCATCTAAAATATTGAAATTAAGATGACAATCCGTACTAACGGAGGCTTATAACCAAATAACGATTTTTGGGTGCTTATTGCAATGGCATTTTAAGGAGTTTTGTGCTTTTTGCTGTAATGTTGTCACCTCGATTCTAGGAATTTTTATGCAAGGAATCCTTGGCAATTGGGAGTTTTGGCACTTTGAGAAATTTGTAAAAGGTAATCCTCACTTTTCACTCATTGTCACCTTCAACTACTACTGCGTTCAAATCCAAAGTGGGAATTTCTCCTCGGTCCTATCAAGTTATCTTAAAAGAATGTATAATTCGCTAGTCGAAAATGAAATCATATACGTCGCCTTGAGAATTTTTTTTCAGTTTTTAATGCTACTACAAATGAGTCCTACAATGCATTTCTAACAAATGAGCACAAATTCAACTGAATCAATCACTGCTAGTACGTACAAAATCAGTTTATCAAAACATTTTCGAAAGCTGCGTAAACCATGGCTGAAGAGGTATTTTCATTTCGATCTTTTGTTTTTCTCTTCATCGAGTATCCTCTTACATTTTCCTTTTTTATTTCAAGCATATATATTCAATTTACTAGTCGATTCTTCTCTTTTTATTTCATTGAATATCTTTTGATTTTCTGTAGATATATTTTTTATTTCTGTCGAGATTTTTATTTTATTTTTTGTATTTCCATACATTTTTGTACTTTAACATTACTTGTTTTTTGTGTTGCTCTATGGGAACTTCCCAGAGCATAAAAAATTTTCAAATAAACAAATAAAATGAATAAGTGAAAATGCTTCTCCCGTATTTATACTGGTCTACGCTTATATACATATGCAGTATATTATACAACTATATGTATACATTTGCCGATAGTACGTTTTGTTAGTGCAATATTTGTCTGTTTCGATCCATGGACGGAAATATTTAAAGGGCGAACCGCACAAGTTCTGCTGTTAAGATTCACCTTTATTTGTAAACTTTGGTTAGAAAACATCGCAGAGGGGCTTTCGTAGGCACTAGGGCAAAGGAAACAAACATGGTTCCCAGTTTTCTCTGAGGAAGAATTGAAGCAACCCATTTTGAGAGATTACGCCGATGCGAGAATTTGCCGAATTTTTATCCTTAATTTCCCGGAACTGCTAAACCTTTGGAGTGGCTCTTGTATCACTTCCGTTTCTTTTTTGTTCCCCGAAAAACAGCAGCGCGCTATCTGGAGCGGCGTTTTTTTCCGGGCGATTTATTGCGCCTTGAGACGACGCTGACCCGCACGCCTCAAATGAAATACGACCGCTCTTTCACCTCCGGTAATTTCGAAAATCATGCTCCTTGATATGGACCGTGTTATTCATACTCTGATGGCAATTTAGATTCACTGCTCTTCGTAATGTCCTTTGATTAGCCTCTAATACATCCTCTTAACTTTACTAGTTACACTTTAATTGGTCTAATTACTCTGCCTTTAGCATCTATTGATGTACGTAATTTGATGGTTTTATTACCGATGAGCTCATAGCTGCTCGGGAAAGGTTTCAAGGCCTCCAGATAGCCAAATTGGTAGCGCGGTTCACTTCTCTCAATGCGGTCCAGGGTTCGATTCCTGATAATTATCATAATAATAATGAATCGTCTTTATTTGGCTGAGATCGAGACAAAATATCTCTTCTTCCGTCTAACCCATCGTCATACTCCATTAATATAAGAAGATGTTAGAAAAGATGGTTCTGCTATCATATCTGGATGAATGATATATTATCATTGTAAGTATTTATCATTGTCTTTTGGTACGGTTTAGAGTCAAATGTCTCAATTATTTATTTTTATCTCAGTCGTGTTCATTGCTATGATGATTTGAAAGCTACTGAGGTATGAGTGATTCTGAGTAATGACATTTATTAAGGTCTCTCCTTATTGAATACTACGAAAAGTGTTACTTGTAGAGACAATGTGCTTCACTGACGTGGTCTTGTTCTGCCAATAGCATTCTTGCTCAGTGAGAAATGCAAGGGCAAACTACCTCATTTCCCTCTCCTAGCTCTTTGAAGCTGATTTTAGAGGGAGTGAGGTCCAAACCGGCCTTTGGATAGAATACTTTACAGACTGTAGAAAAGAAAAATAAAAATGAGGAGAAAAGTGGATGTCTAAGAGATTTTTGGGAAAAAATTATCCACTGCAATTAAAGACCCGATAGGAAGGGGGGAGGGTGTGAAAAACCTGCGCAAACCTACCGATAGTAATAGCTAAAAGATGCCAAATAAAATTACAAAAATAAAATGCATGTAACATATACACACAGTAAATGCATAGATTATAAGAATATAGAGTATTAATTATCAATTTCACATAAAATTATTAATTATCATTATTACCAATCATACCAATGGGATCCAATATTTGCGGGATTATTTCAGCCGTTGATTCACTTTTGAGAGCATTCATTTTACGAAAGATTACAATTATTGTGGAAGACATTTGTCTATCCTAAGACTAAACAAAATTCTATATCTAGCAGAAATCTCCAGAAATAACAACCTGAAAATTTTGTTTGCATAAAGGAAGTACCGGAGATTAGGAAAAGTCAATTTCCACAGAAATCGAAGAATAAACAAAAAATATATAAAAAAGGGAAAATAAAGTCGATGCGGAAATTAAAATTCAATTTTTATCAACATTTTTCCTGTGCAATAATGAAATAAATTTTAGATTAAGGAAAATGTTTTGATCGAATGAAGAAATCGCCGAAAAATAAACACCCTTCTGTGGACGTCATATTTAAATTTTGTCGACATTTTGTATAAACACACTTCTTATTGAGGGTGTAAGTCGTCAAGTTTTTGTTTGTGTTATGGATTTGCGTTTCAAAACATTCAGTTGCTCTTATAGTCCAGTCTTACAAATTGGAGCCCAATATAACAATCTGAAATGCCTTCAGGCAACTTTATAATATCCTGAATTTTCGTTTAATTCTACAGGATGAGAGTAAATTTCTCAATTCACTCATCATTGGACTGTGTGTTCCAATATATTTTAACGAAAGACGAGTTTTATTTGGTTGCCAAGGTATTGGGTTGTGAAAAATGCTAATTTTACAATATATTAATCCAGGTTTTCGCCAATTTGAATCGAAAATAGTATCCAATGCCAAAATAAAATCTGTTTTAATTTTTTTGTCTTTTGGTGCATGCCGCGAGATCATACTGTCGTAAATTCCTATTTAACTTTGTAACTGAAAGAGATGCTGTCAACCAAAAGTATGAAATGTTCGTGTATTCCTTACACGAAATTTTCTAAGTCGTTTGTCCAGAACCTAGCTAACAGTAATAATCCCTTTAAAGACATTCCGTGACTCGATAGTAAAGACTTACGATCTTATCAATATCAAAATGGGAATGGCATTAAATTTAATTTCCTCTAACTTGTTGCAATCTATTTTCTTAGACATGTTGACCTCTTGGGTCGAACTATGTGTATTTATACAAAAATTCAAGAATTTTACATTGTCAAGAATTAATGTTTTGCGCCTATATATTACAGATACTCAATCTTCTAGATCGTCGTAGCTTCGACGCCATGGTAATTTGTAAGGTCTTTAATAATAATTAATTATTTCGCCACAAAAATTACAACCATCACCTCAATATCTTCTGCACTGAATTGGTGAAATGTCAACGGCGATAATTAATAATTTATTATCTGTTTTACATACACTGAAATTGACTGAAATAATTAGCGATTGTTTATACTTC
Organism: Ladona fulva; assembly: GCA_000376725.2. Lineage (NCBI taxonomy): Eukaryota > Metazoa > Arthropoda > Insecta > Odonata > Libellulidae > Ladona > Ladona fulva. The sequence goes on along the minus strand of KZ308899.1, from coordinate 1,579,645 downwards.
TATCATCTTTTCATACTTTATTCATAGTTTGTGATTGGGAAACTTCATTTCGGTTCGTTTTTTTCTCCTGGTTTCATAATTATCCTTGCGTTTGCAGTTCTCAAAATGTATTGTATCAAGTTTTTAAGTGAAATATAGGTAGAAAAGCCAACATACTGCGATTTTTTAAAGTGGCTGACAAGAGACTCTGTATTTAGAGAAGGTCGCGACGAAGGTCTTTTCTAAGAGATAAAAATGGAATTCTTTTTATTATCTGCGCAAATATGACGCAAATTTCGCAAACAAAACTGCAGCGTGTTGCAATTACTAAGAAGAAGTAAAAGGTCAGCTGAAAAGAACGAGATTCGTATCGGCAGAAAGATAAAATGTCGATGACTCTTACTTTAATCGTAAAACTGTTTACTGCCATAGATCACGCAAACTTTGATGGAATACTTGTAAAAGCCCTCACCTCCGTCGTCACTTGTCGTCGCCTTGACGATCCCTGTTATTGTTGACTTCTTTTTATACTCCCTTGTTTGCTTTCTCGCGACAATGAAGGATTGTAAGAATCGAAGGCGATTGATAGCTGAATTCTAATTACTTTTGTTTTAGGATACCCTTTTCCCATCACGGAAATAAATATGACAAATTCCAAACACAATTCAATGTAATAAAACCGTTTGGGCGTGCTCTGTGTTAGTAATAGCTCCAAGTTCGACACTTGTCCATCGGCTGTTTTTTATTAAGAAATTTAATCGCGGAAACATTCTACCAAGGAGTTTGTCATTTGAGAAAGCAAAATCTATTGCTTTCTTGGCTAATCTCTGCAAAATATTAACTGGTGTTTTGCTTCTGTTAGCTCAATATAGAAATATTGTTGTTATCTTTACGAAAATTTTCACAATTATTATAATGAACTGTTTTGTGCAACGAAGAATCTTTCTCATACTCTATAACAAATATTGGTGTTAGAAAATTAAAGTAGATAGTCCTATTTTGTAATAGCATTTATCGAAATTTCATCTTCATTCTCTACAAGTGCATAATTAATAGGCGAAATATTTACAACCGTATTGTTTCTTATAAATGTTCTTTGGACACGTATGTTTTGCAGTCAGAAATAAGTTCGAGACTTCAAAGTCGCCCGGCTTCGAACTAAGAAAATCTTTAATGGAGATTTCCCGTATATTGATGGTCTCCGCAAGCTTCCTATTGGCGAATGAAAAGGTTTAATAATGTCAGCAATTCACATTGCTACCACAGAACGTTCTTAAAAAATTGACTTCTTAAAACGTTTTGCCTCCTCGTGTATCTTTCTTATTTCGTGCTTATTGTCGGATAGACAGCGGGGCGGTCTTCTATAAACATACAGCCTTCGAATTAATTTATTAATCGTAGCTTCCAATCTTCTTTTTTCTAAGGAATCCTACCATTTGTGAAAGTATTCTGAAATTGCTTTTTGTTTTGTCATCTGCTATGCTATCAGCCCAAAACGCCAGTTGCATATATTACCCCACCACCATTAACCCCCAAAACATTTTGAGAGGGAATGAGGCGACAAGATGAGGAGTGAGGATGATTGAATATTGGAAGTGTCTTAATCTTAAAGGGAGACATCCAAAAGCTTCTCCGGATGAAATGGCCATCTTGGATGACACGTGAATGAGGTAAAATGAGGGCGAAGGGAATACTTGAAGTTTGACTTAAGCAAATCAGAAATCGCTTCGATGACTGCGGCAATTTGAGGAACTCGGGACGGCATCGGACCACGTTTAAGGGAACGCGATTTCGGATTCCATACCCTTCTCTGCCTTCGTTTTTCCTCCACCTCTCCCTTTACTTTGCCTCTTTTGAATGAAACGTAAGCAATCTATATGCGATAGGTGTGTTTGGAGCAGAACTAGAGATGCCGGATTCTACAGTCAAAGAAACGCGGGTTTTTCGAGAAGTTTCCTGACCCAAACTTTTCCACGCACTCGATACTCTCAGACTAAAATAAAACAGCGTTGTTGAAATTATGCAGAAGCGAAAAATATCGACAAATTCACGAGCACGTCATTGAAATGTGACAACGTAGAATGAAATACGTGTTATGATTTATATGATATTGATGTAATATGGAGACCGTAAGAAAGAAGAACATACAAATATCGAACATTTTCGGGATAAGGGTGTGGCGTTGAGGACAAGTGGTGCAAATAGAAAAACAATGAGCTACTAGAGATGACTGGTAGAAGAAGAGAGGGTTTTAAATAAAGTAATTTAGTGTTTACAGAGAAAGGTGTGTCAAATATTGAGAGGAGAGGGAATGCTGAAGAATGTAATAAAGGGTATAATGCAAGGGAAAAGAGAATGATAAAATATGATAGGTAATGTAAAGTGGGGAATAAATTATTTACAATTCCATTAAAGCACCTTACGCAGGGAATTATGGGGCTAATGAACTTAGCTGTACCCAAATTATAAATGGACGGAAAAAAGCCGGACGAGACCGGGAGTCGAACCACTGATTTCCGGGTGCGCGCAAGAGCGGTTTTGCTACAAGGCGTTAGCTGAGGGCCTTTAAGGGCCTTAATGAAGGGCTCCCGAGGGCAACACCTTTCTACTTCGGTGAAAGCGTTCCCGGGGTCGGTTCCCGGTGGGGGCCTACGTGCGAAGCGCTTTTAGCAATACCACTGCCCCCTCAATGAAGATAATTCCGAAGAACTCTCAGTAACATTTTTTCAATTTTTATAGAATCCGAGTGCATTCAGGGGAGTAAAAATTAATTTAATCGATTTCGTAAGCTTAGGTAGTAGAAAGAAATCTTTAACTCCTGATCAAGAGAATGTTCTTATTTTAACGTTCTCTATTTTTAAATATCATTGGTTTAACAATTCCCTATTTGATTTGTAAATAAAATAAATTTGAAGCGTAACTTGTGAGGGAGAATAGCGAAGCTAGTTTTATGTGCATGTAAATCACATACATGAAAATAATCTCTCTAAATCCCTCTCTGATATGTTTCCGATTTCTTTTTCGTTTAGTTCATACTTCAAGCAAGAATGTTATTTCTCTATAATTTGATTTTTGATTTGAGTTTTGATTCATTATTTTACATTTTAAATCAATATTTTGTAATGCATATATTTTCATGTTTTCTTTCCTTTTTGACATGGTGTAGCGGTTAAATTTTCTTTGGAATGCATTCCACTTATTTTCTGACTAACGGATATTTCCGAACGATTATTATTATTATTATTACAACAGTTATAATTTTAAATGGGGTCTTTGGTCTCATCTTTACGTATCAGGCCTCTGGTAATGTAAATTCGCCCCTCTTAGTTCTGGAATTGAATTCGATTTGTTACTACGAATCTCTTAAGCCACGTCAACAATTCCTACTCGCTTTGATGTTCTAAAATTCTCGTAATATGAAAACGAGGACAAGCTGTAACGCACGAGGCATTGCGATGCATTAATTGCTAAATTACTCAAATAAATGCTTTACGAATGCATGCAATAAAATTATATATGAATCAAATAAGATATTTGGTAACCGATAGCGGATTGTTTCTTCAAAGTAAAAGCTGTTGCTTCCAATCCTAATTGACTTCCGTTTTTGTGCCTCTTCTTTCATCCATTTTCCTTGCGCTCACACGTACCTCAGCTGTCATTTGACCCTTAATTTCTCTTTCACGGACATTTAGCTTTTACTATTATTTCCTTAGAAGTTTTTTGCTCGTTCGAAGGCCTCGTTTGCTCTAACGTCAATTTCTCATCGGCGTTTTTTATGTCAGCGCTTTTATTCTGGTCGATAATTAATCATTCGCAGCGTTAGAAATATCCCATATCATGACGTTTGGCGACGTTTGAGCCACAAAGACTTTCATTAGGGAAAAGTTGTCTCTCGTAATGCGCACTTTGAGAAAGAATGTGATTGGTTAACGAGCAGTTCTGACAGCAAACAAATTGGACATCGAAAACCTTCGTGAAAGATTTTTATCTCCGTATTACAATCGCTTGTTCTGATTACGAAAGCGTGTTGGGATAACCTCATGAAGCGAACACGAAAGGAAGCGAGGCTAAAAACGGCGGACGAAAAAGAGGAAAAATGACGGTATTGGCTGTGGTTTTGAAGATGTGGCAGTATTCATAGTTACTCAGAGTGGCATCCAAACCAGGCTGAGGTCAACAGGCTTGCAGATCTCTACAGTGCTATTTCAAAATCACTTCAAAGAAGAGAGGAAAGTAATCCAAACTGATTATCATTGTCGCACTACAAATGTAGAAGACAAGACTGATGGAAAATCAACGCTGTACTGTCAGATTGCGAGCATAATTCGTTCCAAAAACGTGCTCATAATCTGAAGCACTCGTAAATCAAAGCGATTTCCTCATAAGAAATAACGGAAACTCAGATGATTCGTTCCAACACATGAAAATATTCATAATAATGATTATTAAGAAAGCAGTGATCACGTGACTCTTGGCAGACAAACAGCGTGTACATACTCTATGTATTTCTCGTATTTCTAGACCTCGCTCGTTAATACAAAGTTGAAATTTGTTGAAATGAAGTTGAAAGTTGAAAGCAAAACACTCGCAAACACCGAGGTTTAACTGTACGTATTTGTTATTTTTGTCTTTGTAAGAAATTATACAATCCAAACTTACTTCATTAAGTAAGGGTCTATAAAATGATTTAATCAAATATCTGGGTGAAATATAGATATATAAATAAATATATCAAAGGTGAAACAATGATTGGTAAATGAAGAATTCAAATAATTGAAAACCGAAACCGGAATAGCAGTTATTTTTGCCGGAGTGAAATCAGAACTGAAAAATTCGGACCTGTAAAAGCTGTACCTAAATCGAAAACGTTTATTTTTCTCTTTCAAATTTTCAGTTCCCAAAAATGCATAATTACTTCAGTTTAATCGGAGGAAGATTAAGTAATCATTACTAAGTTTTATTCCTAAATTCTCTGTATTGTAGTATATATGAGAAAAGATAGAAATAATAAAGCCTACCTTCAGAGGGATATAATATTGCAGCGGTCGGAAAGGAAAAAAAAAGTTCGAATGGGCTGTAAATTGGCGGTTAGAGCGAAACCAGAACTGGAACGATGTTTGGACTCTTCATTGAATCGGAGCAAAAAACGGTACGAAATATATTATGGTTCAATGCCATTGCTTGCAGTATTGTTCCAAACACTTGGGAAAGTTGATATTTATTTATTGTTATTTATTTTATATGCTAAATATTTTATATATAAAATAACTCAACAGTGAATAAAAGAAGAGTATATATGCTATTAATGTGTCTTCATAGACCAATACAGTAGATCAGGCTTAAAAATAGTGTGATGACTGGAGGAGTTCTGAACCTAATTAGAATAAGAAGTGACATACGGTTGAAGCAAAAGGTTGGACCTATTCAGGCGTTCGGAACTCGTATCCTCAATATATCCATAGTTTCTTTGGAAATGAATTTAATCATGTATGTGGGATAACCGAGCAGAGATTGGTATCCTTCACTGTGGTGCATATTTCATCAATCCTTCTTCTGAATTTTACAAAGAAAGGATAAGAATATGTCGAGCCACAAAAAAGAGGCGTTCTGATGGAACTCATCTTGAAATATTCTGGACTTGTTGATATAGGAATTTAAGTGAGTTTCATAAGGAAAATAATGAAGAGAACGCGATGGTGTGCTGCAGAGAATCATGAACGTGATGAAGGGGTTGCAGCGGATGCTGGTTTTAATATTTTCTCGCAGAAGAGGAAGAACAGAACTAAGTATGTTGCATCGCACCAATCCATTGACAAATGACGACAGTGACAACAATAACAACAATCGTTAATGAAAGTCATGGTGATAGAAATTGCGATTCATCTACGTAATTATGTTCATTATTATTTATTTTGCTCTTATTGACTAAGAAATTACCGGAAAGATCCAGCCAGATCACGAGACATAATTTATCTTAGGTACAGGTGTAAACGTTTGCATCGTAACAACATTCCAGTTATGAGTCTTTGAAATACCGCCAATTTAAACGATTCATTCATTATATTTTAATTACTTTCTATCGTTTCCTTATTTTTGTGTGATATTTTCTATTTTCTTGGCATCTGTATTGGAATAAATACTCCCTTATGACCGTCTTTGTTTCAAATGTTGTGCGTTCACCTCTCGTGAACATTGCTTCTGAGAAACGGCGATACTTTTAATTTTCTTCTCTCTATAAGCAAATTTTCTCTTCCGTTAACAATATCGTTAGAAATTGACCAATTGAAATTTCATATTTATGAGGTTTCTTCGTAGAAAAAAACATTTCCCTACTGTGAAATTTTCCTCCCGACCATTTATCTCAGTCCGCCAATCATAATATTTAACTTATGGATCGTTTATTTTAGTGAATATCACGAGGTTTGAATTTCGCATATCGCAAATAGTAAAATATGGATCAATTTTGTTTCTAATACCCCATATGGATCGGATTGGGTCAACATTTATCTATTTTCTTACTGAAATTCTGTTTATGCATTTTCTGCCGTTTATTTAATTATTCTGCACGCTGGCCATAGTTTCTTTTAAAAAATCTCGTATGAGTTGAAGGCAGCATATTGTGTCCCAATATAATTCCAATGCCTCGGATTTCAGATACGTTTTTCAAAATAATGCTCGTTTAATATTCGCCTGACGATGCCCTCGGGCTTCATATGAGATACAAGGAGAGGAGGATGCAGCCACGGGAAAACGTCCTGAGATGCAACGGGCCTTCATAAACTTTCATTTGAAAGGAAATTGGTCCGCCTGCAGAGATGAAAATCCCAACTCGCAGACTTTGATGGCTTTCTTAAGCTAAGTCGATCTGGTCGAGGGCAGTGCCCTGTACTTCCACGTGGGAAATGTAGCGCATGGAATCGCAAAAGGGTCCTCTGGAAAATCATCTCTCATTCCGAATCACCAGGAACGTTTTAAATCCACCTCATAACCTTCGACATTCAAAGGGGTTCTCCTGTCCTTTGTCGCAGATGGTTTGCGGAACGAGTCGCTTCACAGAAATGCTAATTAATATACAATTTAATGTACATCCAGTTATTCTACATAGAATTATAATAATGTTATTACAGTATTTCCCTACTCACAAGGCGCACCGTAGTGTACACACAATAACAACATTAGTCAAGCTTCTTATTAAGAAACGACATGCATAAAAGAGCATCACTTTACGTAGAGTATTGTTTACCATAACTATAGCATGGCTATTTTTGGCGTCAGGAAAAATGCCCACGCTCGCCCCTTAAGAAGCAGGCAGATTTTTGATTAGTTTTCGCAGAAAAAAGTGCATCTTATGAGTCGAAAAATACGGTAATTACGGTAAGAACAACAAGATCATGAAGAGGGTCAGACGACGCCTAGCAATGGGAAAGAAACAAATCATGGTCGTCCAGAAAGAAGATGGCACAACAACTTCCAATAGACAAGCAATAATGAGGACAGTAACTGAATACTTCACCAACTTGTACAAGAAGACAGAAAATGTTGAAGAGGAAAACCAAGAAGAAACACAAAACTCAGAAAATCCCCCTTCTTTTCTCCCAGAAGAAATAACAGAGGCCATCAAAAAGATGAAGAATGACAAGGCAGTAGGAACTGATGGAGTTTTAGCAGAATATCTGAAACTTGGAGTTACAGAAATTTCTTCTGTCCTAGCGCAGTTATTCACTAATTACCTTATACAAGGGAGAATTCCGAGGGAATGGAACCATACAAAGATTGTCCTTTTGTACAAGAAAGGAAGCAAGCAAGATTTGAAGAACTACCGCCCCATCAGCCTCCTTCCTGTTATTTACAAAACGTTAATGAGAGTAATAGCTGCACGTTTGAAGAGGTCCCTGGTAGCTGCCCAACCCAGAGAACAAGCTGAATTCCGCAAGGCATTCATCACTATGGACCACATCCACACGCTGCAAGAAATTAACAGCAGAATGAACGAATACGAGATACCACTAGTACTCTGCTTTGTGGACTATGCCCAGGCCTTTCACTCGGTAAGTACCTCCTCCACACTGGAAGCACTGGGAAAACAAGGAATAGATGCCTAGTACATCCAACTTTTACGCAGCATCTACAAGGACACCACAGCCTCTGTAATGCTGCATGAAGAAACAGAAGAATTCTGGATTGAGAAGGGAGTGAGACAAGGCGACTGCCTTTCACCAATTCTTTTTACAGCCGTTCTGGAAGAAGTTTTTAAAACCTTAGATTGTGAGGAAAGAGGCCTACGGATCAATGGAAAGTACATCAAACATCACCGCTTGATGTTTGTTCAGGGTACACTTACCTGGAACAACTGGTTACGACAGGAGAGGAAAACAGGATTAATGAAGTGAATCGAAGAATTTAACTAGGCTGGAGTTCCTTCAGAAAAAAACGCCCATATTCTGAAGTCAAAAATGCCAATGTTCCTGAAGAGAAACGTCTTGAACCAATGCATACTACTAGATTTGACGTATGGAAGTGAAACATGGGGGTTAAACGCAGCGATAACCCAGCGACTTCAGACTACACAAAGAAATATGGAACGATGTATGCTTGGCAAGTAGTGGTGTTTTCTGCTTCCTAGCGCAATCGGCCTTTTCTACCCCTAAATAACCGAATTTAGCAACAAAAAGCGGTCCACCCACCTCCCCAAAACTTTAGCTAACTTCTCCGAGAATTTGGACGAAATTCGACCAAAATTCGGCCTCTGGGAGCCGAATTTTCGATCTTATGACACGCCGGTCCTGACGCAATCGGCCTTTTCTACCCCTAAATAACCGATTTTAACAACAAAAAGCGGTCCACCCACCTCCCCAAACCTTTAGCTAACTTCTCCGAGAATTTGGACGAAATTCGACCAAAAATCGGCCTCTGGCAGTCGAATTTTCGACCTCATGTCAGCCCCGCCACACTACGTGTAACATTCCCCCTTCATGGGTTCGTCGCAATCTATGCACGCGTACAAGGTCAATAAGCTCACGCGTTCGAGACGGATGTATAATGAAAGGTCAGTGCGGATTGTGTTAGTCAAAGAAAATACTTTATTTCCATCTGGAATACTTCCAATAAGATCGCATGTTCTCACTTGATCCCATTTCAAACGTTGCAATGTTAGGTGTTAGCTATGGGATCGTCGCGATCCTTGCGCACGTGCCGAGCGTTACCTATACATAAACCATTGACAATATAGCGCAATTATACCATGGGTAAGATGACGTATCGATTTTTACGAAGGTTACGACTTAAATGCAAGGGGTAAACCCCTAGAGTGAGACAGTGTGAATAAAAAAGAAACACTTAAAAAAGAATTTATTTTAATTTATTTTAATTTTAACAAATTATTTTCTTTATTTTCTTGATACAATAGTAAGTTTTCATCCCATGCACCACTATTAAATCTGTTAACCTCCTCCTCCTCCAGATCTGGACTTTTAGCAAGATATAATGTCTTCCGATTTCTCATACCTTTTCGAATGTCCCAAAGCATGATTGGCGGGAGAATGATTTGCACAGTAAATATACATGGATGGGAAAAGACGCATAAAGGTTCATTAATATTTTTTAACTCAAACCATTCAAAATTACCACCATAGAAATTGTGCGTTGGAATAGTTCCGGGACCAAATTCGCAACACATAAATTTGCAGGTAATAACTTGTTTAGGAATGTAGTCTTTTCCAACCCCTTTGTAAATAGCTTAGTAAAGTGACTGGTGTACTGTCTCAAAATGCTTTCCAATTGTGAGTGTTCAATATCCCCAGAATATTCATTTAACCCATGATAATTATTTTTTTAACCACGAAGCATCTTTTGTGTATAATGAAATCACTGTTAATTGAAAGAGCCAAGTATTGCAACACTTGCTATGAACGTTAATTATTACCAATTCTTTAACAATGTATCCATTAGCTCCAGAAAAGCCTTGAAAGGTAATGATATATATTGGTTTTCTTTATCGAAATGCCTAGGTAACTGATTTTTTTCTATAATACATATGTAGATTTTGGGGTTATGAGCTGTCAATTCAGGTAAATTCAACCTTTTTTAGAATAAATAGAGTCTTTCACTTTTCTAGTTTCTATAAATAATTCAACACTTTTGTGATTCAGAGCAGCGAACTGATGCAAATATCTATTTTTATTTTGTGATAATCGAGTCTTTTCCCCGAAAAAGTTAAGATTTTTATTGTTTTTTTAATTGACGTTACCAAGGAAACCGATATATTTTCTATAAACATCTGAAGATTTTGTGGTTCTGAGCATGAAATTCAGACAAATCCAATCTTTTTTGGAAGAAATCGAGTCTTTCTCCCGAGAAGATTTAAGATTGTTTCTCGTTGAAATTGTCCAGGACACCGATTTTTTTTCTGTAAACAACCCCGAAATTGAGTTCTGACAGCAAATTGAAGGAAATTTCCATCATATTCTGCAGAAATCGGGAATTTTTCTCGGAAAAGTAATAATTTTCATCGAATTCACCGAGGAAAATGATTTTTAGTTTCTGTAAACAAATGTATATTAAATAAATATCATCCATTATTCCAGCTATGCGAATTCTGTGGTATATTCCATTCTAATAAATCCGTATCTTCCATCGATGTTGCGAATTTCAACCTTCTACCTGATCTGGATATCCTGTAACGAATTTTTGAAAATTCGGTTATTCGAATGATCCTGGGATCGAACGTGGGCCTTAAGGGCAAGAAGCTTTACGGCATACGATAGACAGTCATCAATTCTAACAACACCGTGAATAGCAAGTTTCTATCTTAACGCTAAATACCCAAAATGGAATGGAATGGAAATTTCCATCAATTCGCTGCTCATAACCTGCACAAAATTTTCATTTGTTTATAGAAAATAAAAATCTTTTTCGTGGGCATTTTTGATAGAAAATAAGTAAAAATCTATACTTTTCTAAGAGAAAGAATGGATTTCTATGAAAATAGATTGACGTTTTCGTCAATTTGCTGCTCAGATGCACATAATTTTCATTTGCTTATAGAACTAAAAACTGGTTTGCTATGGAATTTGGATGAACAATGAGTAAAATCCTAATCATTTCCGGCGGAGACGCTAATTTAAAAAAAATAAAATTAATAATTGCCTAAATTCACTACTCGGAGGTCTAAAAATCTACTTTTGTTTATAGAAAAAAAATTACTTTCCCTTGCAATTTTGATAAATAAACAATAAAAATCTTTACGTTTTCGGGAGAGAGACTCGATTTCTAGAAAATAAGATTCAAATTTCCCTCAATTCGCTGCTCAGAACTGCAAAATATACATTTGTTTACAGAAACTAAAAATCATTTTCCTCGGTGAATTCGATGAAAATTATTACTTTTCCGAGAAAAATTCCCGATTTCTGCAGAATATGATGGAAATTTCCTTCAATTTGCTGTCAGAACTCAATTTCGGGGTTGTTTACAGAAAAAAAATCGGTGTCCTGGACAATTTCAACGAGAAACAATCTTAAATCTTCTCGGGAGAAAGACTCGATTTCTTCCAAAAAAGATTGGATTTGTCTGAATTTCATGCTCAGAACCACAAAATCTTCAGATGTTTATAGAAAATATATCGGTTTCCTTGGTAACGTCAATTAAAAAAACAATAAAAATCTTAACTTTTTCGGGGAAAAGACTCGATTATCACAAAATAAAAATAGATATTTGCATCAGTTCGCTGCTCTGAATCACAAAAGTGTTGAATTATTTATAGAAACTAGAAAAGTGAAAGACTCTATTTATTCTAAAAAAGGTTGAATTTACCTGAATTGACAGCTCATAACCCCAAAATCTACATATGTATTATAGAAAAAAATCAGTTACCTAGGCATTTCGATAAAGAAAACCAATATATATCATTACCTTTCAAGGCTTTTCTGGAGCTAATGGATACATTGTTAAAGAATTGGTAATAATTAACGTTCATAGCAAGTGTTGCAATACTTGGCTCTTTCAATTAACAGTGATTTCATTATACACAAAAGATGCTTCGTGGTTAAAAAAATAATTATCATGGGTTAAATGAATATTCTGGGGATATTGAACACTCACAATTGGAAAGCATTTTGAGACAGTACACCAGTCACTTTACTAAGCTATTTACAAAGGGGTTGGAAAAGACTGCATTCCTAAACAAGTTATTACCTGCAAATTTATGTGTAGTGAATTTGGTCATGAATTACATCATAACTTTGTTTACTTAGGCTAGAGGGGGATCTGGGGGATCTCAATCACGTCATAGGTTCATCAACCTTTGAGTGGGTTTGCCACCCAATTGGTAACTGACGCGTTGGGGCATGTTTCACATGCTTTTTGAGGCTAAATAAAAGGAAAGATTTAATTATCTTCCACCATTACTCAGCAGCTCACATCTTCAGAGAGTTTTGAGGCTAAATAAAAGGAAAGATTTGATTATCTTCCCCTGCGTCTAAATCAAATTATGAATATCGAGGAATGTAGACATATTAATTAATTTATCGAGTCTTTTTCATCGGAAACCAACTCTAAATTTATTCTTTTTTCGCACATTTTCCATAGTTTTCCCAAATACGGCGTTATTCATCAATTTATAGAAATCCTTTTCGAAATCGTTACTCGCAACTTTTCTTCGATCAATGTATGATTTAACCATGGTGATTGACTAAATTCTGTCACTCTATGTACTTTTTTTGAGTTGGAGACCTAAGGAGAGAGCCTGCTTTAAGTTCACATAATGGATAGTATATTTCATCTTATCCTCGAGTGTTGTTAACAATTTCTTATGCTTTTTACCTGGCAGAGCCTTATTTTCGGGGCAAAGTGGTAAATGGTTACTCAAATCCTTCCGGTGTGACCATTACATAACAGAAGCTATATGCCTCATGCTTTTCATAAGTCCTGCTATAGGAATGCGTGGGATTTGGCTCGCAACCTTCGATTTTTAGCAGAATGCTTTCAAAATCTGCGTATATCGCGTATGGAACTCGTAATGAATGACCTAGTTTTGTAAATTTTAATATATTGTTATCCCCATCAGGCAAGACGATTTTACTTGGTCCGCCAGAATCCTTACACAATACTTTGTGTGCTTCCAATTTTTCCTCTTTCTGATAGTGCGCAAAGCATCGTTTGCAAATGAAAATTCTATAACGATTTTTCGTTATCTGATGATGGATTAATCTCTGAAAGTCGTTAATCCAGCAATAGTGAGCCGTGTCATCATTGGTAATGTATAATAAGTCGCGATGGTCGGATAGTTCGGTGTCTACAGTCTTGATTGGGTAAACGTTTTTTTTCGTCTAGTCCAAAAACGTTAATAGAAATGTTATTCACTCTCCCGAATTTGGAAATTTCATGCAGTCCTACAGGATAATTAATGCAATCCAATCTGTATCCATTGTCGAATTCATTAGTTCTATATTTCGAAACTCGTTGGGGGTCTTTATTAATATTCTTTGCCCAGATTGCATATCTGAAACAGAACCGATCGTTGTTTTTTACATTTACAATAGCTTCTCTGTTTTTAATTTTCGCTGGGGGCTCAATGTAGGTCGAACCTCTTAGCGGTGTGTACTTATTTATACGTAATTCTAAACCTATAACTTTAGCTAATGCCCATCCAGATCCCTTAGCTTGGAATTCCGATTTCTCCTTCAAAAGTTTTGCGTATGATTCTTCTACAACTAAAACTGTATTATCAACACGTAAAGCTCTTTTATTTTCTGTATTAAAAGAAGCATCTAATTGTTCGCTCTCCCCTTTTCGAAATTTGGCTATTAGCATCAGATTGAATTTAATCGCATTGTAATGTAAGACTTGATTATTAATTTCCTCAACAAGCTTATTTTTTTATTTTTTCTAGAAATGATACCATGTCAATTGCTAGTTCATCACTCGTAATCCAGAATGTCTTAAGTCGCAATTGAATGGTCCATTCGATTTCCACAAATCCCCTCCCTAGTTAATTAACCGCATTTGTTCTATGTGCATTCGTATTTTCATGTTGAATCGCCTCTTTTGTACTATAATAAATTTCGCAGTATGTGCAAAATTGTCTGTTTTTTTTAAACTTATCAAGCGCATCTATCATTTTCTCATACGTTGACAAATCCTCGATTTTTTTCATTATTGGAAACAATCTTTTTATGAATGTTACTGTACTTCTATATCCACCTCCGTCTTGTATCGACCGGAATCGAAATTAGATAGAATTTCTCGAATGGAGGACATGTTACTTAGACTCTGTAATAAAAAGAAACATATAGTATGATTAATTACTCTATAGTCTCATGTTTTCTTTACAACATACCACCCATTTTCTATTATCTAACCTATAAATTGTGATTTTGCAGCTAGAATTATCGTCTTTTTATACTCATTTACTTTCTTAGCTAACGCTCATTAGAAAGTGCATAGCGAACGCTCGGTACGTGCGCAAAAATTGCGACGATCGAATGCGGAAGCATTGTGAAAGTGCATAGGTAACGCTCGGCACGTGTGCGAAGATCGGGACGATCCCATGCGATTTATTCCATCCTTGAAATGAGAAAGCGAAAGACCTTCGGCACTACGCTAGATGATCAAACTGCGCTAGATTCGGTAAAAAATACGCACATTATAAAATCGCTGCGCTAGCTTACCCTTCGTAAAAATTGATGCGTCATCTTGCCCATGGTATATTTACGCTATATTGCCAATGGTTTATTTTTGTGCGCCATCTCGGTAGTAGTGAAAATTACGGTGGACTGACATAAGATCGAAAATTCGACTGCCAGAGGCTGAATTTTGGTCGAATTTCGTCCAAATTCTCGGAGAAGTTAGCTAAAGGTTTGGGGAGGTGGGTGGACCGCTTTTTGTTGTTAAAATCGGTTATTTAGGGGTAGAAAAGGCCGATTGCGTCAGGACCGGCGTGTCATAAGATCGAAAATTCGGCTCCCAGAGGCCGAATTTTGGTCGAATTTCGTCCAAATTCTCGGAGAAGTTAGCTAAAGTTTTGGGGAGGTGGGTGGACCGCTTTTTGTTGCTAAATTCGGTTATTTAGGGGTAGAAAAGGCCGATTGCGCTAGGAAGCAGAAAACACCACTACTTTGGAATCACAAGAAGAGACAAGAAACACAACACCTGGGTTAGGAAGATGACAGGAGTGACAGACATCATAGATAAGGTAAGATCACTGAAATTGATGTGGGCAGGCCATGTCGCAAGGAGAAACGATTACCGATGGACATCAGCAGTTCTGAACTGGATACCAAGAGATGTGAAAAGACCAAGAAGAAGACCAAAGGACCGATGTAACAGAGACATCATTCAGTTTTTAGGGGTAAAATGGCAACGAGATGCTCAGAATACTGAGAATTGGAAAGCACCTGGGAAGGCCTACATCCTACGTTAGTTCTTTCGGAGAGACTGTAGAATCGGAATTTCGATAGAAAAACTCACGGCTCCATGATCTCTCTCGGGAGACTCCGCACCTCCGAACTGAACTTTGTCGATTCGATGTAAAATGAGCTTCGACAAGACGTAGCTTCAATAACCGTTACGTTCTCCAATAAGGGTGTGTGGTGAAAAGAGCAAGTTCTCAGACCAAGGTGAATCCAAGTATCGCTTAATTGGATCGTTCGTTGCAATTGTTGGTATCTGCTACAAAAGTACAAATATTTCTTTCTCTTTAGTACCCTTCTCAGCAGCACATATCAATCCCCTTGCATTTCGACCTCTTCGGTCAAAGCCATGGCTCTGGATTTACTAAAGAAATATTTTCTGCATGTACTCTCAGAAATTCTTGCCAGAAAATGAATTTCGCAGAGCATTTATAGTGAGGCCCTACCATATCATTGGAAATTTCTTCTAGTGTCGTCATCATCAGAGGCTTTGCCTTCCGCAGTATTCGCTGCGGCCATTTCTTTCTTTATTCAAAATAATTCTGATATCTATTTTATTTGGCTTTTAAGTTTTGCCGATGTCGAAAAGTGAAAATAAAATGGAAAACATGCTCTCATACCCTTTCTCAGTTTTTTTTTCCGATTAAATAGTTTTAATCATACTTCTTAAAAGTTCGCTAAATACCAGCGGTCTCCAACCGGTCCTTGGGCAACATTTAGTGTGGCGAATGGCGCAAGATAACTACTTATTAATAAACTTTTAAATACAGTGTAGAAATATTCATCGCATAATTTTGATTAGAAAGCAACCGAAAGCCTCGAAATAGTGTCGCCTGTTTCGTTGGCTCGATTACGTGAAATGTATTTAAACTGTGACCAACTGGAGACGTTTTAATGCAACGGTTATTGCATTTACGGTTTGGATATTCCCGAGTATCCCTCATCTATGGCGAAATGGGCATAAACGCGCGTAGGGAAATAGATAATTTATTTAGCCTTAATCTTGCGCACGAGAAGATTAATTTATTTCAAGAACTCTCGAATTTCCCCTCTTCGGATCGGCAAACAGCAGCATTACGAACTCGCGTGGTATTTTACTTCCTCGTCGGCTTCTACATTTTTCCCCTAAAACCGCAAATCTCCTTCCGGACGTATTCCCCATTCGCTTTGAAGTGTTGCGAGAAGAAAATTCCGCACCGTTTCCCCGCGTCTTGCAGAAAAAAAGTGACTGCAGAAATATAAATGTGCGGAAAAAAGTAATAAATGTAAATTCTTTTAGAAACCCAAATCCCTCATCCTTGGCTCGAGGGGCTGCTTGGAAAACACGGCGCTCCCCCCCACAGCCAGGAAGGTGCCCCCCCGCAAGGCGCTGAAACCAAATAGCTAGTCTTCATATCCAAGTTAACAAGCTTAATTATGAAAAGTCGGTCGCCCTCGTCGTTGTTTTGCTTAATAATTAGCTTTCTTTAATGAGGAGGAATCATCGATTTACTGTCCGACGAGTATGAAATGACTGAGAAACCGTTTTGTTCGTCGTAAATCGTATCAAATTAAAACCGTGACGTCACCGTGGCCTACATTCCTCTATTCATCGTAAAAGGTGAGCTTCTTTCTTTTTCCCAACACTTCCATTAGTTTCTCCATGTATTATGCTCATTGGAACGGATGATGAAAATATGAGGGAACTGATTTTAAGACGAAGTGTCAGTTATTTAAGGACTGCGCAGTTTTATTTAAAGTTTATTGGACGATTCTCATCCCTTTAGTATAGGAACTCAAGAAGATGGACTGACGCGCACGATTATTTGGGCTATAAAATTCTATTCAGATAAATGTATGAAATTACTTCTTTACAAATGTTATACGAAGTAACGCACATTTATATGGTATATTTTATACATACCACATGGTACCAGGTTAAATAGATTATAAAGGGAGAGAAATAACCTATGTAAATATTTCGTTGAAATACGCTCTTTCAAAAAACCTTTGCTAATGTCGATTGCCATTGAGTAGAGGAACGATTTCTCAATACTGCATACACCAAATTGTTATTATAAATTCTGTAAAATATTTATAAGAAACCCCAATTTATAATTTTTTCTTGTTAACCCAAGACCGCGATTACTTCGACAGGTAAAATCGTCGTCAATTCGTAAATTATTTGTAAATTACAAGACTTATCTAATGATTGTTAATACTGTGTTACATGTTATTTAATGGCGCTGAATCAATTTCATGTCGTCCTTCATTTGGCTCCAAGAAGCAATTATGAAATTCTACCATGGAAGTAGAATTTTCGCTACTTCAGTCTTCTCATTTCTTTTGGCGAGATTAAATTCGAAGAAATGTATGCTTCGCGGTGCTATCAAGCAGAGAGAGAGATATAGTCATTCCTTAAGCAATGCAATGGAATTTCTTTCCAAGTTGCGTTAAGTCAATAAAGCATTCCGAAATATTTTCACTTGTAAACACTATATTCAAGACAGCAAATGCTGTTTTCGAAGTCAAGTTTATGTTTACTCTTTCGCCATTTTCATTGAGTTACACTCTCTCTAAGTAACGAAAGGTTACACACGAGTGACATTTTTCGTGAATTCAGACAATTTTTATGATTTTCGAAATTAATAAAACCTGCTAGCTTTCTCACAAAACGAGATATTCCGAGTTTAGAACATTAATTAGAGTTCTCAACTTCCAGATTACAAGCATACTTATTATTTGGAGCTACAAATTTGGGTAAATAATGAAAAAGTGATAATTTATTATATATAATCTCTAGTATATATTCTAGTATAGTATATTGATTTTTACTTGATACGGACCGGAATAGTGATAATAATCTGAAATGCATTTCCATTCTCTGGTTATTATCTTTAATATGTAAAATAATTCCGTAAGATTTAATTTTGCATTAAATATGAGACAAAAGTTAACATTTATATCTAAGGATTGCGACAGCAGCCATCTTCAGGTCGAAGGCTTTCGACCTGAAGATGGCTGCTGAAACTCATCCGAAACGTCGTCCAGCGGAAACAAAAGACGTGGAAGAGAACCCGAAAGACATCGATACATGATCGATCTAACGTGAGACTTTGAGTCAATTGTGGTTGAACTGCTGGACATTAGGTAATGCAATTAGTTAATTATCAGATTAAGAAGATATCGATCCTTTTCCAAGCTCATTTGAAAATAATGAATTCGAGGCGAATTTTGGAATATTTTATTATATTAGTATAATTGAGTAGTAGAGTTTGGCTAAGTTTTACATTTCTGATCAGGTAACAACTTCCTTCCATCACTAATGAGCATTGGAAAGATAATTTACGAATATCGACCGATGTCTTAATTTCTATTTGTAAATTTTGAATTACATTAATCATTTATTACTGTTATTATTTTTAAAGATATTGTTTTTTATTTTTAGAGTAACCTACACATTCCCCGTGTACTTCCTCTGCGGCCCGCGAACATTTAATTCACATACATTTTGCACATTTCCACACCCGTTCCTGTAAGCAAAGACATCTGCGTTATGTGGACGAGCACTTACGGAACTCGGCTTCGTCAAGAGAATAGTCGGTAGGTGCGAAGAAAAAGTCCGTGCGCTGTGTCACTTTGCGTTCTCCTCAGCTTGAGTATGCATGCAGCGCATGAGATCCTGTGTTGAACAAGTGTTGAATTCAGGAATTAGAAAAGGTACAGCCGAAGCCAATGCGATTCGTGACATATTGTTGAAAGAAATCAGTGAATCAAATGCTTCAGGACGCAGGATGGGAATCTCTAGAAGAAAGAAGATTCGAACGAAGGCTTAAGTTACGTAATAAGTTCAGAGAGGGCACGTTTGTAGAACATGTAGCCGATATTATGTGTTCTCCCTGTCAGAGAAATAGATCCTAGAATTAGTCGTTTCAAGAATTCATTTGTTCCGCAAAAAATGCGCGAAAGTAATTGATTATGGAAGCGGAGTCATTGTGCTTGTAACCCCCATCCTCTTGCTGGGTATATATGTAGCTGTTATCCGTATATAATCCGTCTGAACCAAGATGACTCAACCATATCAATAGAGCGAAGGTAGCGATTGATTCACCAGTAAATCAGAAGGTTCTTCCTGAAGCCCTTTTTACTGCATTTTAATTTTAGTGCTTTGTTTCTCTCTTTCCCTAATCCTGTAAGAATCGCCTAAACATATACTCTACTAAAGCAACTGTTTAAAATATTGTATCTCTCTTTGCGGCGTATGGTTCTTGACGTCCTTCGGATCTCCAGTGGAAGGAAAAAGGTAGACGGAGAAATAATTCGAATCTCGGGAGAGAAAACGTCGCTGTCGCAACATTAAATATCGGAAGTCAGAATTTTCCCAGACTTTTCCAATTACTGTATTCTCGTTAGAGGAAGTGAAGCTTTAAAGTCGAATTTGAAAAAGCGAAGCTCATTACAGGTTCCGTTTGTATGGTCGCATCGCCGGTTGACCAATGTGACGGATCTTTTCGTTATAACGCGGCCACGAAACACGAATGTTAGGGATCGTCGCTTTTCTCTTCACTCCGCGTAATTTCATCGGGGAAGATGAGATTTCGAGCCCTCGGGACGTTTTAAGTAGAAATTGTGTGGGCACCAAATTAAGTAGAAATTGAATGAGCAGTTGGCGCCGAAAGGAATAGCCGAGGAAATGCTGTTCTTCATTCAAATACATATGCATACGAAAACATCTGTAAGCTGTCTATCGGCGCGAGGCATCTTTTAACTCTGCTTTCATTGCATGAGTTATATCCTACGGCCGATGTAAACAGACCGATTTTGTCTCATATGATCACATTCTCTTCTTTGTGTTTTATTGCCGGTTGACTTATTTTCGAAAGGTTGATTCGTGCAGTTTCGGGGCGAATCTGAAAATCTACGTGGTACAATCCACGGAAGTAAATAGAGCGAAGAAAGGAGAAAAGTCAATAAACGAGTCAGGAAGAAGTTAAATTTTACTCTAAATATGTTAAAAATATAATATGAAATATGTCATATTTTATGCATTGAAAACTTTTAGGACAAAATGCTCCTCTTTTATCCTAAATTGACATTTCATTTGTCCTGAATTAATCTCTGTTGATATGCGAAGACCGATTATTACTATCACCGCTATTGCGCGATATTCTTGAACCCAATATACCTACATTCGATGCATATTTCAGTCAGTACTTAAAATCAAACTGCTGATGTTACTGAGATCTAATTATGTAAACATTAAATCCCTGCAAATGCTTGAATAATTAGTAAAATATCCATCGATCAAACATTTTGATTTCCTTCTTATTAATTCGATGTATAAAGGCACAAGTATATTTTGGTGGAATGATTTTTCAAAGCTGAGAGTAGAAAAGTCGACCTGTATGAACGGACTATTTATTTCCATTCTGTCTTAAATTCATCCTGTGGGGAAATGCCACATGTTGGGAGACAATATTCAAAACACAAAATAAAATAGTAAGAATTATGAATAAATTGGATATAGAGAGATTAACCATTCAAAGAAAGTGTCATACTCTCATTACCGTGCATTTAAGTATATGAAATGCTGTGTTATGTTAGTGCAAATCTTAAAAACATGAAAACAGAGCAGTTGGACCATATATAGGATATGCTGCATTATCTCAAACATAGGCTTAATAGTTTGAAAACAGTCCCCAGTACATGGGAAATAGAGTTTATAACAAATTAACAGTTGTCATGTAACAAGAACTGTCCATAAACCATGCTCCTAAAAAAATATAAAATATTTTTAATTAAAAAATGTTACCATTCAGTGAGAGAGTTCTTTGAAGATATTGATAAGAATATATAATATGATGTGTTGTACTACAGAAATGGTAATCACTATGCTGTATATATTTTCCATTTTATGTATTATGTTATTTCAACGTACCATGCTATTTTTATGTATCATTTTATGTACATTTTCAAATTTATAGATTTGTGATATAAAAACTGTAATTTAAAGAAGTGTTGTGATGTGACTATTAGCTTTAAAATGATACCAAATTGCAAACAGATTTTTCCTCTGATTTGTTAGCGCTACAAGCGTTTTGTATCAATAAAGTGTTTTATGCTATTCTATTCTCTAGAAAATAAATCAGTATGTTGAATTAAGTTTTGTAGACTCGCGTAACCTAGTTTTACTGAGCTCGACTATGAAAGGAAACGGATGATTTTAACAAATTTCTGCGCATGATCGTCAATTGTTTATATATTTCTGATTGGAGACTGTTTCCAAAAGCCAGGAGTATAACGTGCATAGGTTTGACGAAGGGAAATAAAATTGAAGGGGAGATTAGAAAGAAGGATGTGGCGGAGGCGGGAGTTATGGGAAGGATTAGTGGAGAAGAGGACAGCGTTAATGAGGAGGGAGCGGATTGTGCGCGTGATTTTTTTAAAGAGTTTGGATTTAGTGAAAGGATTTTTAGGGAGTGGATGAAGCAAAATCCAGATTGGAATGGAACGGGAAAATGGACGTTGCGGAAGACTGGGCTAGAAGTTTAAAGGAGAACTCGGAGGAGTTTGGGACACTTTTCACTTCTGTTGTCGCACCTTTATTCATCCGCAGATGCATGTACACTCAGTCTCCCACAGTATTCTCCCATACACGCATACGTAACAACCACAATATTCACTTTCGTGGTACATACAAATCACCCTCAGCATAATCTTTCGGGGTCGTTATTTATTTACTGTAATTTCACATAATTTCTTATACTTAGATGCATCTCTCGCGATTTCCACGCACCTTTTCGCATTTTCCCTTTTATTCTTAGAGCTATATACTTCTTTTTTTAATCAGAAAATTCAACAAATTAATTTTTCTCGGTGTTCCTCTCCCTTTAGTACAATTCACATTCTTATGTTACACCACTTCAGTAGTTATACTGCAATCCACTCTGTCGATCTAACAATGTATTGCACCCCATTCATGCTGGACACTTTCAATCAACCCACATTCAATATGGATGAACCGTATGTGAATTCTGAGTGAAATTTCCGCCAAAAATTAAAATGAAATGATCGAATTACCGAATAGGCACCACCGAGAAATATTCTTACCAAATCATTTAATACAAGATTATTATTGTTTTCCAAGTATCTATAAACGTTATTTGTTTTGTCGGGACTTCTGTAGATAATTTTGAGAGACACTTCTCGAAAAACACGAATGGCCGTTCAAGACATTTGATTTCCTCCATCGAATTTAATCCAGATTTTTAATTGGTTCTAAAAAAAGATTGTAATGAAATCGACTAAATACATTATAAATATTTCTTGTTTACAACAGTTACCTTTTCGATTCGAAGCTTCCAACTTAACTTTTGATCTTCAAGACTGAAAAATACGTCCTAAATAAATATTAGGAATGAAAAAAATACGGTAGAATTTCAATCATTTAAGTTATTACGAACCGGGACCCCCTCGGTTAATAGAACACTCGAATAGTAGGGAAGCACCTACGCAAACGCCTATGTTTTCCCTACGTAAACTATGAAAAATACGCTATTTTCATGCCATGCCGAAGTATTTATGTGTATTTGTAATTAAAAATAGTTTCATTTTTAAATAAAATATTTCTCTTTTCCTTCATAATTTACTCGTCAATCTCCACATACAGTTATCACTACTTTTCTCAGATTGTATTCAGATTACTATGCCAATGTTTGCCTGTCTATGATAAACTTGCGTAGTGCAGTTACAGCGAAAGTAATTTAAGCGCTGAGGCGGTACATATGTTTATAAGTGAGTCGTTATTATATGAGACGTTGCACACAAATGTGTACCTGAGCACCCACGTCATAGAGATTCTTTAAATTTTTAGTGTTTAACAGTGGTTATTTTTTCCGCGCCATTATCAGGGCTATCTCTCTTCCAATGAATATTCAGGAGAATTACTTTGTGACGGTTTTCCAAATTGAAACGAGGGCTGATCCTCGAAATTCATTGAAGAGAAAATACGGCAGCGGCTTTGGATCCCAGCGGGGGTCATTACCATTAGCCTCGGCACACATCCTGATCCCGGGTCGCCGCATTAAGGAAGCTCAAATTATTCCACCGATTAAATTCCCGGATATGATTCCAGCAACCAGAACAATCAAACGAGGAGCTGCATTTATTTAATTACCTCGGAAAGGACATTCCATTCGGGAGGATTTCACTCTCGAATCAAAACTCAACTTTCCATGGAAACGTAGCTGCTGTCCCCATTCGGAAAAGCCGTCCCGATTTCAACAGCGAGTTTCCGGAAGGAATTTCCTCTTAACTCGGGATTTCTCGGGATTTCACACAATTCCTCGTTCTCGGGTCCCAGGAAACGTTGCTCGAGTGAAAGAGAAAATTTAACTTCGAATTAAGGAACGATTAATAAAGTAATAACAATTCCTTTTAACCCGAGAGTTTCGGGAAATTCAAACACTTCCTCGTTCTTGGGTCCAGAGGAACGTTGCTCAAGTGATAAAGTTGATATATCTTCGAGTTAGTAGCAATTAAGGATATACGCACTCCTCACTGAGTTTCTCTCAAGGATTTATCACAAATTAAATGTTAAATGAAACATTTTGTTCATTCAAAAAATCCTCGTGATGTCAAGATTCCACAAAGTTAAATTTTAATTTGATTATCAAATGTTCAAGCGTCAGCACTGATGAAAAAAGTATCTTTCTTTGAACCGATAGATTTAAATGTATTTCGTTAGCGCCTTGTCTGGAACCGAACAGCAAAAAGAATATTGAAGCATGATTTAATACTTCGTTTGAGAAATGGACCATTTGCCTAATATTGCCTACAATAAAAATATTGAAAGGTTTGTGTTAATTTTGCATGGAAATCTAATTAATGTCTCTATTCCATAAACTGTATTCTGGTCGCGGTGATGGGGTTACTGGCACCTTCGAGAGAGCTAAACTCGCTATAACGTTGATTTCATAGTTGTGGTCAATTAGTTGTGGAGTGACGAAGGGCTGTTTATGCAGATTCTGTTCCTCGGTGACACATTTAGACACAAGTTATCTGGTGTCAACTTGCGTCTGGTTTGGCTCTTTCCATTCGCTTTGCGTCGCCGCGCGTTGCTGTCACAAGTGGACACTCTCGCTAGAAGCTGAGTCGACTGAAGTTAGAGAGAAAAGTAGAGTTACCAACTTGGGCATGTTAATTCTGGTTGAAGCATTCCCGCATCTTTACGCCTAAGGCTCTCCAATAAACTATTGAGAATTCCTGCGAAGTTTGAGAGACGAACTAATGAAAGATCGCTACGGTTCTACAAAAGCAATGTGAATTACTTCAGAAAACGTTGCTATCGTTTTAGACGTAAAGGATTGCTGGTATAAAATAGAAAACGCTCTCCCGACCGAACACGTTATTTAAAAATAACTATTTTTGCCTATAAATGTATAAATGACAAAATCGTCTAGATTGTGTCACTGGAACTGAGAGTTTCAACTAGGAAAGAAAGCTCAATTAAAATATAAGGTTAATGAGGAAATAAATATTCCCTGATGAAGGAAACAGCGAAAGATTTCTAAAATTCTTACTTTTCAGTATTTGCTGTGTAGGTCTGAACTTTGGGAGGAAGATTTAGACAACACCCACTTAGTAAGTGGTTGTTGTGTAAATTAGAAATGGTAAATTAAATTGATAGAAAATGAAACACGGAGGTTCCCGAGAGGGAAAGGAAGATGAAAGGGTTTTAATGAAAGAATTAAAGAGATGACAGAATAAAAAAGGATAGTGGCAGTCAAAAGAAGTTAAGAAAGAATTAAGAAACTACAGCGTGGATACAAACCTGAAGTGAAGTACTTAGGAAAAATCTCTACTACAGAAGAAAACCCGCAAAAAGGGGGATTTAAAAAACTTGCGAAACCTAAGGATAGTAATAGTTAAATTTAAACAAAGTGGATTTTTTCCAAGAGCATAAAGGATAACATTTAAAATACGGAAAAGGTATATAACGTTGTTCGAAAAAATTCACATTAATAGGCGGACATTGAAGAATACGAAAGAAATGGTTGGGTATAATACTGCAAGAAGAAGAATTGCTAAACATAATCAAAAGCAGAAAAAGGGAAAGAAGAGAGGGGAGGACAGAAGCAAACAATTCCGGGTGCTATAAATGTTATTAAGGAGTGTGAAAAATGGCGTACAGTAGGAAATGTTGTGGCAAGTGAACTTGTGGTAATAATTTTTGAAGAAGCTCCGTTTTATCCGGTACATCTAATTGATGCAACATTATAATATTTACTCTCCTCATTAAAAGCGGTTCCTTAGTTACTCCACTTAGGCGATAGGCTTTCATGATGTACGTAAATTATGCGCCTAGTCCTACACGAGGTGGTCGCTAGACTCGCTGTTAAGAAATTTGCGTAGATTGCTTATGACTAAATGGGCTGGAGGGCCTTGTGGGTGCAGACGAAGAGGGAAATTGAGTTTGGTGTCCTCTAATGGGTTTAGCCGATCAAATTGGAAGGGAAAATATGATGAGTGGCGAATGAAGGGTATAATTCGATTTGGCACCTTGTTTATTGGATGAGGACGTTGCTTTTCCGCGTCCGTTTTTTGGTGATATTGTTTTCTTAACGACGTTGTTCGGCGTTAGCGACGTCGCATTCATTTTATGGAAATGTTTGGAGGAAATTCTCTCCCTCGAGAGAAGGATGGATTGCCTTTTAAAAGGGATTCTCTCCCTCGAATTAAACCCTGATCTTGTCACGTTTTTCTGCGGGTGATTTTAATGTTTCCGACAAACATTCAGTGCCCTAATAGAGGGAGATAACTTTTTTTATCCTCGGAAGATTTAAAAGACCGTCTGTCTACTTACGGATGCATGCATTAGTCTTTGGGGTAGATTATTACAAAATACATGAGGTTATCACAAAGTTAATATTATATTTCGGTGATCAAGAGGTTGCAAACATTTCATTACTAGTTGCTAGTGACAATGCAGCAGAACAATGAGGCTTTGTTCGATTTAACTTTAATGAGGTGGTGGTGCTTGCCTTCAGGACTCTTTCAATGTCCTTATTACGTACAAGTAAACCTACGTATGAATATGTTTGTGCGCTTACGTATTTATTTAATTTGTGTATAATCATGTGCAGGGCCGTACCGATGGCAACCGCCTCTCTCAGGGGGCGCCGAGTTCAATGTTTAGTTACACATTTTCTGGTAATCAAAATTTCATTAAAAATAATAATTTCAGTCAGGAGATGCTTATTAATCTCTTTCTTTTTCTAATTAATATGACTAAAACCAAGTAAAATAAAAGGTATCGTGGGACATCTCGCCTCAGGCGGAAAAATGATACGGTTCTATATACTTTAAATAATATTTACATATACTAAAGAATTATATTCTATATATTTAACCGATTTAAAATATAGAGGCACAACATTTAATAATAGGCACATATTGCATTCCTGTACCGACTCAGAAGAATTGAAAATAAACCTGCACAATTTCAGTCTATATAAGTACCCTGTAAGCCACCTTTCGACATATGGCAGGGGAATAATATTTATGTAAAACAGTAATTACTAATGCAAAGACATACAAAGTTATCCAACTCTACGGATTTTCCTATTACATTAGGTAGATGAATGTGATGTTTTGCATTCGTCTTTAGGAACAAGGTAGAGGAAAATGGGTCATTCGTTCTTTTTTACCTCAGTTTTGCTCATGGCTGTGGTAGTATGCAAACGGCTAAGAAGTACTAACTACCACTATCCCAATATGTGAGGCTGAGTTGAAGCAATTATATTGGTCCATCCTTGAGGTGTGATCATTGTGCAGCTCTCACGTCGGCCACTTCACTCACAGCATTGTGGCTTGGTGAAAAATACAAGAGGAAACTGCCTCACCCCTCACCATGCCTTCATACCTTCTCCTAGGCTTTTGTAGGTAATGTTTGAGGCAATTAAGACAAACTATACATATGGGACAGATGCAAAATTTATGTTAGAACAAGAATAGCGTTTTCTTAAGAACCTAACAAACTTAAGAGCTTTTAAAAATTAACACGTTTCTAGGAAAAGAAATCCTTGTGATATGTCAGCCAGTTTCATTGGCAAATCAACATAGTTGTCATAAATACGCGGATTTGTATTTAGTGTCAAACGACTTATTTTGGTACCGTTCTATTATAGGACCCACTCGGTTGAAATTGCGGCTCCCGGATAGCCAAGTGGGCAACGCGTTCGACTTCGGTGAAAGCAGGCCCGGGTTCGATACCCGCTGCGGAATGAAGCTGTCGAAGCACTTTTAAGATACTAGTACTACTAGTTGAAATCGTAGTACTAGGTTGACTTGGCTGTTGATCTATTTTCGTTCTCGTACTCGAAAATCACCAAATGGAACCCAACAGTAATTTAAGCACAAATAATTCTGTGAGAGAATAGTACCAATATTTCCTTTTCCATTGAAAGTTTCAAAAGTATTAGAAAGAATTTTACTATATGAAGTCTATTATAGAAAACAAAACTATGAAAACATTTCTAACAAATCCAGATGTCCGTGACAACGGATGGAGGCGAGTTTCAAAAGTCTGCAAGCGATTGAAATGTAGTCTGCTAGTCATCATCATCATCTGCAAATTTTCTGTTTATTTTTAAACAGTATCTCTCTTCCTCCTCTTTTCTCTTATTTTGGGAAGAGGCCTTTCGTTAATTTTACTATTATTGTTACGGGCCAGTGTAAAATGTAGATTCGACCAAAACAAAGCTTAGTGATGTGTAGTCGTGGTCACAAAGACAAAGGACCTATTCTTCTAGTTTCTAACCAGCATTCATCAGCGCGTAGTCAGCTCGCCTTTAATGCGAGAGGACCAATGATTAAACACCGCTTCGTTTCCATGGGAACCTCATGATTTACATTCCCATTAGATGTCGCGGTTTTTATTAAGGAGTGTCCTCAATGAAAGGCCAACAAAGATTGATAATGCTCTCGCAGTAAATGAAGAGCTGTTGACTTTGGTCCTCAAAAGGCTTTTGATGAAAGGCTCAGAATTCCACTGCTTCTTTGCAATTTATTTAGCCATCTTTGCAGAAAAAGATGACATGTATAGTAGAAGTTATACCGTGATAGCGAAGCTTTCACATGATCATCGATGGGGAAAATATAAATTAATAAATAAGATGTGGAATGCGACTAGAAGTACATATGAAATTAAACCAGACAGTCTTTCTTCCTTCGACGAAAACGATTTTGCTTCATAATTTTGAGGTCGCTTATTATTACTGTTGTTGTTGTTTTTGACTTTAATGGCGAGGTTAGGTCCGAGTAGGCCTCTTTTCCATCTAACTTAGTATCTTATTGGATTGGTATTTACTATTAAAAAATAATTAATAAAATTTAAAATTTACAAAAAAAGAAAGATCACGGATGTATAAGAAAACCACAGATCATCGGATGTATAAGAGAAAATATAAAAACAATGATTTATAGTTAATAGTAGAAATAAGAGGCGCAAAGGCTGACAAATGGAGACCGTAAACAAATACTTGTCTCACGCGGCAAATTAGCGCTGAACTGCAGGCAAGTGTTGATTGCTGAATGCGAAAGAATGCAACCATTTGACACTGAATCGGACTTGTGAATCGAGTAATTCATAGCGTTTAAATAACTAATGAAATAACGCACATCAAATGAAACTCGTACTTCATTTTAGGTAAACGCATTTGCTTCTTCGAAATGAAACGTATTGCTTAACATTAATGTTATGTGCGAAAATGGATATGTTACAACTGTATTTATATGACACCGAGTTTTAAGAACTCGGGAATGCAAGCAGCAAAGAAGGTCATTCTGCGCATAAAGAATAATTACTTTGAATTTACTTTACAAGTAGATTATATTACTTTCCAAGCTCGTCGTTATCTTATATTTTCATACCGTTCTTTCTTATTTTAATTAGTAAATATAGCAACCTTTTATTTAACGTGCTAAAATTCTATTTCCGATTTTCAAGCATTCTATCTCCATTGAATCGCATACAATGTATAATTTTGTCTCATATGTTGAGGTATTGGGTTGTGTATTTGAATTAATGAAATTGACAATAAACTGTAATGAAATCTGTAAGGTGTCGACCTCGGCTCGAATCCAAATCGTATACTTCGACGGTCTATGATATTCGATGGCTGAACCTGTAATTTATGTCATGCTCCCGTTTTTCTTGTGCTTTGAGGCCGATTATGTTTAATTTGCCTCTTGTTATTGCATCAGTCAGTTGTTTACTGTTCCTTTCGATAGTCTCTTTGCCAACCGTCTGTTGATTCAGATTGTTACGTAACTTACATTAGGTTGTTACATTGATACTAACTTTTAAGAGAGTCTCAGTGTCTTTGTTTGACTGTTGAAGAAAAAAAATTATCAAGGAGGGTATCGTAACTATTTATGATAGTTTGTCACTTGAATAATTATGAAAATCAATGTTGATAAAATTTGTTAAAAATAGTTATGAAAATGGAACGTCTTTCTCTATAATACAAGTAAAATATTTATTAAAAATGAAATTATTATTGCTCTAACATATATGCATTTAGAATCACACCGCGCCCATACAATAGACCAAAGGAAACTACTTCGATGTACAGTCTTCAATTCCTAAAATAAACATTAAGAAGAAAAAATTGATGATTTGTTTCAATCAGCTTCCCTATGGTGTACATTTCATTAAATTTCTACCTCCTTACAGGGATAAACCAACAGCCAGAATTTTTGAATCTACAGAATTGTTTTTGCTCGTTTAGAATTCCTTTGCTATTACGAATAAATGCTATAAACTTCCTTACTGAGTTATCTGTATAATATGTTAGCATATATATTTTACTAGTGTATTCCCATCGCAGTGACTGTCAAATTTACCATCCCATTTCCTCTTTTTTTGAATATTTGAAACGGACGTCTTAAAGTTGAGCTGTTCAAGCCAAGTGCCTCACCTCAGCTCCATAAGGATTCTCGAGGACCCCAATTTCGCTAAAATCATTCAAATTTCCAACTCTTTTCCATCGGAGGCATACTTTAAAAATATGAGATGCTACTCATTCTGAGGTATGATCTTCGAATATCTGCCCTATTGATTATTTCTGGGCTGTCTGCAATATGTCCAAAATAGGGCATACACAGATAGACTTGGATTTGGTCCAATTTCACGGCGCTGCTGCGCTATTGCATACGATGTCAAAGCTTGTGATTGCTGCCCTCTGACGGCAAGTTTCATCTCACCCTTTATTTCGCCGTTCCTTAGACATTCACACCCCTCTAAGGGTAATTTACCGTTTTTTCGCCTCCCTTCTCTTAAGCCACGTGATTTTATCATTTTCTCACATTCAAAGTTTATTGGAATCTGGCTATGAATATTGGGAAAAATAATTTTAAGTATTCGTCAGCACGAAGCTCCGTCCAAACCTCATTCCCTCCACTAGCTATCAATGGCCTTGTTGAGCATATGAGACTCACTGGGAAAATAAGGAGTGAGGTATTTTTCCCGTACTTCTCTTGCTGAAAAGAGAAGGGCAAACTACGCCTCAATAAGTATCTTGTGAGAACGATACGCGAGAGTAATCGATTAGGGAAGCTGAGCTGAGCCATGGTGCAGGCACCCCCTGCCACACGCCAAAAGGTGGCTGGCAGGGTAAATCTGGAGTTATATAGAAGTAAGTGTTCGATGTTCCTCACAGAGCCGTATAAGTGCGTAGCGATCCGGGAAGTTCGTCCCATCAAACGTCACCAAATTAAAGGGAAAAACTATATTGATATTATTACATGTGAAATCATGTAATATCTTAATTCTAGCACATAATTGTATTTTTGCTACCAATAATATTTTTTAAACGCAATATATCAAAATATAAATATTTATTGAGTGAAATGAAATGAAACAAGACAAGAGTCAAGACCGCGTAGTACTGATGAAATAGAAATACAGCAGCAGATTTTTAAATAAACACGCCATAAATAAAATTCGGAAGAAATATGCCAGCATTTGCATTGCAAATTTCTTAATGCAAACCATATATTTCTAAGTCTATTAACTACAACATATTATATTATTGCTAACTGAAAAAGCCAGTTATGAGAGAATAACTGATAGTACATTCATAAGGAAACCTAACTTGAACTGAATAAAGTCGGATGATGGAGTAACAATTTTCCAAAAGAACTATTTGAAAGAGGAAGAGAGGTTTTGACCCTGAAAATTCGAAATTGAGAAAATCAATTTATTAATAGACAGGTAAACCATACAAGGAAGGTATTTCGTAAAATCGTATATTATTGTCATTTAATCAGTAATGCTCCTACGATTTATTAAAAAAAATCAATCAAGATTTCTATTTAAAAAGCAATAATTCTTACTTTGAAATATATTTTTTGATACCTTCGTCCCAAATTTAATTTAATCAGATTTTCACTTCTTTTAATATTCTCAATGTGTTGAAAACTTGAAAAAATCTCATAAAATTAAATTAAATTGAAAAGGGTTAAATTGGTGTTATTTTCCTGTTGATTTCACAAGTTGGTACACATGTGTACATTTATGGCGGATATTTTGAGGCAATACATATTCATGTACTGAACATAAATGGTGGAATATTAAATAACTGATCACGACAATCTTGCACGATGCTATGGCATCTAGATCTATTCTTTCCGCATTATAATATAATGAAAAACTATTTTACAATAGTAATTATTTAAAAATTTCAGTATAAAATTCTATTTAATTTTTAAGGAGAGGTTTTTCAGTCACCGATTTCATAGATATCTTCATTCCTACGTGACGATCAATGAAATGGATTTAAATTGTAAAATTGCAATACCTAAATTGAGCAGCCTCAATATTTAATGACCAGAAGTTCTCTCTTCTACACCAACTTGTTTACCATGATTTTATGAAATTCAGTGACATTTAATTCTCTAGCATTGTAAACAAATAGCAAGGTAAACCCTATGAAAGGCAATCACAACTTGACTTTCCCACTTGTAGTCAAATATTGTAAAAGTCAATAGCTGCAAAACCAAATAAGTGGATTCGAAAAAAAAGTATTTTTTTAATAATTTTTGTTAGGAATTGTTTCCTTTTAAAGAGAAATATTGAATGTTTAAAATAAAATATAAAGGTATTTTATTTAGTTTAACGGCAGTTATTTACGATTTATAGTTCTTCTTGTATTGTTTGACAAAAGATGTGTTTCTATGGTTGATTTCAAATACCCGGAGTTAAAAATAGTGGTTGTCTTTTTGTTTCGTCCTTTCGGGTAATAGTTGTTCCACCAGCGGACTTTATTCACACCAAGTGAAGTTTTTATGTCAGAGGGGTAAACTGTGGAACAGAAAATAAGAATAGAATTTAAGTTGAATAACGAGGCAGTGAGTCTGCCAGTATTGGCTGGCGCAATGGCTCATGGGAAATGGAAATGCCACACTCGGAATCGAACGCGTGACACGGCACTCTTATTGGCATCGAATTTCGCTATTTGAGTCTAACACACATTTGCCGCGAAGAGCGTGGAAAAATCCGCCCACTTTGGCGATGCATTGGAGAATACTCGAGTCTGTCCACAGAACATGCCTTTGAAGCTGTTACTTTTATACTGGGGAACATTTTCCGCTGAGCTTACGGATGTTATTATGAAACCTTCTATTAAACATTCCAAACTTTTTTTAGCATAATGAAGTTCTTATTTTAGAATTTCAGTGGCTAATGAGGAAAAGAAAAGAGATTTTTTCCAAGGGGAGTTTCCATTTATTCTGAGGGATAGAAAATGACAGAATTCTGCCACCAAATTTCATTTTTGTGATTTTTACATAAAATCTATTCGTAAAGTTTGTAATTTCCTGAGTCGCCCATTCCCCAGCCAATCGCCCGAATCTCTCAGAATTACTAGTTTACTGCAGACTCCTTCTCAATATACAACCCAGGCCATCCTCTTTATTTCCTCACCTCACATTGCAACCCTCCATCTTCGATTAAAGAACTCCTTTATTATTTACACAATCTGT
This sequence comes from Ladona fulva, assembly GCA_000376725.2. Lineage (NCBI taxonomy): Eukaryota > Metazoa > Arthropoda > Insecta > Odonata > Libellulidae > Ladona > Ladona fulva. The sequence continues at coordinate 1,546,238 of KZ308899.1, read as the reverse complement.
CAATTTAATTTTTATAACTCTTCTGCAGCACTACATCTCAATTACTTCAGATCTCTGAGCTGCTTTTCTAGTACAATCCATGCTACAGATCACTCTACTTATAGATCTTTTCGAATCGTTTCCATACATCAAATATTGTATTATTTGTCGTTAGAAATTGTTTCTCTGCTAGAATTCCTTTTTTTCGTAGGCTATTCTTCTTCCTTTCTCTTCCTTTCTACAGTCATTGCTGGCGACATAACTGCCCAAGCAAGAAAATATTCGACATGGTTTCCATTTCCTAACCCCATTCCATCCATTCCCTATTTCACCCAGAAATGATTTATTATGCCCCGCTACGAAAATTTGGATTTATTTTTTAATCTATTTATAGGCAGTGCTACTTGTCGCTCTTTTCAATAGAGCATGGAATTCTTGTCTTTCTGTGCGGCATCACCTCATCATGTTTGTATAATCCGCATCATGCCCAATGGCTTTCCTTATTTTCATTCTCAAATTTCGTCTTTTCCTTAACGTTATCTATTTCAGTGAATGTATTGAAGATCACATTCTTCCGACCTTTGTGGGGGATGGTTAGCTAGCTAGACGGAGGTCCCGGGTTCGAATCCCGGTTAAACAGATTTTTCTAGGCTAGTGCATGGACGTTTGCGTTCGTCGTTTGTCATTAATTGTGAAAATTATTATAACGGACATTATCGTTCCTGTTTCTATCAAAGAAATTATAACAATATTGATTCAAACAGATGTATTCAAAACTATACATTAAATATAAACATAATGTACATATTACGTACATATCTGTAATCATAAAATGCATCTTCATGGAAAACTAGATTTTCACAGGTCCCTTTGGGCCAAAATAGTTCTTCGGAAGCTGAAATGGAATGTCACTTGTACTATAAAATTGCACAAAACATATAGCATGATATATCAAAAGAATACATTATAACCGTACTCTTCACATTAGTGCGAGTGTATTATAGATTTTAAAATCACTAAAGGTTGCACTTTTAGATATTTATACATCCTCGTATACAAGTGAAATAAAGTTAACATAATTATAGGTTATTCATTAAGATTGTGAATTTTATGGAAGTTCATAGAAATCTGTTTGTACTGTGATTTTCAAATTTCTTTTTCCATATTTATTGTAGTGCCTAGGAACACTATATCTAATATTTGACCTTCTGCTCGTATTTTTCTGCTTCAATTTTTTTTGCTTCGGTAAGATAAGTAGTTTGTAATTAGCAGAATATATTTATACAAAATGATAAGGGAGTGAGAGAGTATTCACTAATCTTTATAACATTTTAAAACATTTTAGTACCACTATTCTCATAAGAAATGTATTGACAGTTCTGCCCTGTATTATTTCTTAGCTTCTTAGCCTACTAGATGTAGCGCCCTATCCAAACAGTTAAACCATAACTAATTAATTATTCTGCCAGTGAGGTGTATACAATCTGTTTAGTTATTACAGTAATAATAATAACAAAGGAGTCTGGAAAATAAAGTCTGTCAAAATTGTCCCAATAATAGTTTCTGCAACCGGTGTTATACCTAACAAGTTACGTAAAAGGCTGCAAAAAATTGGAACAGAAGATAAAATTATTGTTTAATTACAATAAACTGCTATAATTAGTTCTTACTCTATGGTAAGAAAAATTTTAAAATAATATTAAAAACAATAGATGAGTCTAATCCCTTTGTATCCCGGATGTGTGTTTCCCGACCTCCGTGCTGACCAATTAATAATAATAATCATAATGATCGAAGGCGATCGTCAGCATCTCTTTCAATATTCAGAAACGGTCAAGTTTTTCTATACGTATTTTCAATATATTTGCCGTTAATTGTCGCTCATTCCCAAGCGTGTCTTTTCTCGTTCTCAGGGAATTTATTGCCAACGAATGAGTCCGTAATTTGTTCGACCGCTTTTCACTGCGGCGGTGAATGGAATTCGATTTGTTAAAAACACAAAGGCGTGTGCATCAAAGAAGAGGCATCGCAATTTAGTAAAAGGGATTCCTTAAGCGTCTCTCCCTGTTTATGTGATCACCTCCGTCGGATCGGAAATCCCAAGCGGAAAGCGTTAAGTAGGTCGACACGCGTTCTTATTGGAAACCGATTTCCTTCGCCTCGCCGCGCATTTTCTGCCCATTGTGAACTATACTATGTAACAGCCGAAATGCTCTGAAGTAAAAATTTATTCCTCAAGTTCAATTTTAGTAACCTGCAACTTGAGCGTATCCTTGCGCTGCAAATAGTTATAAATATCAAAATACAAAACCGAATATTGAGCAAGTAAAGCAATTTTACTACCTAGGGTACATAATTATTGATGATAATAGATTCTTATACATATAATAGAAGTGAAGGATCGCATTGACTAAACTAGTCCATGGCAAGAGAAACATCCTAACTAGCCCACGTATAGACTTGACGATAAGGAATAATTTGCTAAACAAGGAGTATTTTACTTTATGGTTGCGAATGTGGGAATTTAAGGAAGACTGAGTCCATTTAGAAGCGGCGGAAGTGTGGGTATGGAAGAGAATGCTGAAAATGAGTTCGATCGAAGGGAAAGTAAATCTTAAAACAAGGGAACGAAGAGAGAAAATTGGTGAATGTGATCGAGTCAAGGAGATTCATTTCTTGGACCATAACATGCTGATTAAAGTTATTTTTATATTGAGAAGTGTTAAGAAAAAAGGAAGAGGACGACAGAGGAGAAAGTACCAACAAGAAATTCAAGGCAAGAATAACGGTATATTCAAAACATGACCTCAAGAGAATGGTAGAAAATTGGATCTCCAGGCTGCAGAGACAAGTCTCTGCCTTTATATGATGATGATTTTTATTCAACTGAGAATTATTTCAATTCACAAAGAAGGACAAATTACAGCCTCTGCTGATTAATATGAAACCTTATTAAGTTATCAAATTTGTTTTAAGTGTTTAGCTGAAGAAATTATTTCTTTGAAATTTGTTTCGTCATTTAAAATTTCTGTATATACATGAGACTGCTATCTGGATGCTAATAGGAATTTTTAATTGTGAAAGTATTACTGGAGAGGGATAAAAAGGCCTCATCTTATCAGGATAAGATGATTGCCTTTTTTCCCTTAACTGTACGAAAGAAGAAGCATAGTAATGAATGAAATCCTAAGTGCGATTTCATTAACCCGTCCAACCATTTCTATATTTCCGCGATGTTTGTGACTCAATTAGAGACGTAATTGGAAGAGGGCGTCCCGACTCTACTGCCACATGGGCTCAATGAAATCGGTCGTTAAAAATGACGTCATTTGTTTTTCATCCGCGGCTTAAGCCGCAAACTATTAGGATAGGTCGGCTGTGATTGAATATCGGTCGAAAATTTTAAGTATGGCTGTTATTATTTTCTGGGAAATTTGATGCGGAGCGACTGATTAACGTCCCTTACTTCCAGGAGAAAGGAAGATGAATGAAAACCATTTTCATCATTAATTTTCGCCGCCGCTTTTTGAACGAGTGATATATAAAACAGTGAAAACAGATGGAGGTGTGAGCTTATCCGTACGAATATCTATATATACAAGCATTCATTTCCTGGAAGCCAATGAATTCCTAACTAATTCTTTTTAGCTCTAAATATATCGTTGTTGAGAGCTATCTCGTGTGCATTAACACAGTTTTTAATGTATATATCTACATACTTACATATAACTATAAACATAATCCTTATTGGAATATTCTCCATTATTCACTATTCTCTGCCAAGCTTTCTTATTCCTGCACGAATATTTGGCTGATTCCAGACACAGATTCTTGCATTTCCTTTTAATCTGTATTTAAAATGTACGCATATGTTATCTGTTATATCTCATTCAACACATTTAACCATCGCATTCCATTCATGTACCATTTAGTGTCTACCGCATCCCACAATTTCTCCTGTCCTACAACAGCTCGCTCCAACTTTTTACCCCTTATCAATACACTCCTTCCTTCCGTAAATTAACTACAGACCTTTGCTATTTTTGTAATTTGTTTGTTTTTATATTTCATTTCCTCTAATATTATTATAGGATTTTGTATGCTAATGTATTGTTTTCGTATTGTTATGTTTCGTAGAATTGTTAAGTGATAAGTTTTGTCATTGCTATGATTGATATGATTCAATGTAATAGGACATTCCTGGCTTTTTTTAATCATATTAATAAATAAATGATGATCATTTTTATTTTCATTCATTCTACATGAACAAATCACCCCTTTAATAAGTTATCATCGCAGCATGTTTAATTCCACATTCGTTCATTATCCTGTCAGCACTGACACTTGATTTTTCTCATATACTCCTCATATGAATCCATCACAACCACATCCTCTTTAATAACGTTCTCTTGACTGAGTGCTGCTTTCTCACGTTAAGAAGAATGTGAGTATCCCTGTATATTTAGCAAATTTTCCCTTTCGACATTCCTCACCTTTAATCGCTAACAAAACCCTACCCACTATTGTCCACACCAGGATTGTTCTGATGGTAGCGTGTTTGCGTGATTTTGGTATTAATTATTATTATTGGTAACTTAAAGTGATGAGAACAAAACACAACGTATTTCAACGTATGCACAATTATGCAAAACTTCCCAATTTGGATATCTTATTAACCGAATTGTTTCCTACATTCCAATTCATCTATCCTATGTTTAATCTTTGAAATTCTAATCTAGCGAGAGGTAGAAAGTTGAGCTGTTATGGAACAGTGTCGTTAAAGGATTATATAAAATATAAGGAACATAGTGTACTAAAAACTTACGTAAAATATATGGAACATAGTGTAGGCAATTTTTGTACAACTAGTCAATTGCTATATCAAGATAGATAGACGATATAGCAATTTTCATGATTTGGGTCCCGATCGTACTTGAAATATTCTCCAGCTCAAAATAATCCGGGCCGTCGTGCTTCCATTTTTATCAGCAGTAGTACAACGCACGCCATTGACTTGGAAAAGCCGAAACCTCTTCTTATATCGAAAATAGTGGGATATCGCTGCCATCTAGCGAACACTTTGTCAAGTGGATATTTATAATCCGCTGATTGCGGAGACACGGAAACGTGCACTCTCGTGCTGAGGAGTCGTAAACAAAAAGGCAAATGGGCCGGAAATGAATAATTTTGGGGGTGCGGAGGGGCAGAAATTGGTGATCGTTTGGGGGAACAATGACTAAAGCCATTCGCTCGGCATTAATCCCTGATTCAGTCGAATAAATTACTCTACCGATAGAAATCGAAAGCACATTCCAAGTCACGTGTTTAAGATGCGTCACTTCGTATTGCTATTTTACTCGTTTATCCTACAGATGGATGTCCAGGAGTTTCTTGGAAGAAAAATTATAAATCTTTTACATAATTTTAGTTGATATTTTTGAAGTTGAAGTTGAATTTTAAGTTGAAGAATTCCCAACAGCGGGGGTTGGGGTTCTCAGTGGTCGCGCTTTGCAAGTATTGTTCTCAACACGTATTTCGGCAACTATGTTGTCATCTTCGGGAGAGAACAATAACTAAGCTATTTGGAGCTTTTATCTAACTCTAATGTCTTACCACAGCCGTGCTCCTTTTCCTTATAGACACATTATGTAGCTTTTATTTGATATCCTTGCTAGCCAACCTGTGGAAATTTCATCTTTAATTAATTGTTTATAGTAATTAATAATAATAGTCTAATTAATTGTTTATATCAATTGTGAAGAAAGTGCAAGTTTGTGGTCTCGGATTTTTTCCAAGATAAATGGTACGGTTTTTATAATCTAGAATCTAAGACATGCTTTTTCTGAATATTTAGAGTTTCCAAAAATCGGGAGTCTTAGATTCGAGTGCGTCCTAGATTGATTCTAAAATGCATTGTCCAAAATCAAGAACTCAGAGAAAAGTTACTTTAACTATAACTTTCAAAGCTATAATTTCACATTCCACCGAAACAATTGATTTCCTATCTGTAGGTAAGTCATTTACGCTCGCATTGCTTTTAAATGGTACGCCGGTAAGTTATGATAGTTAAGTAATTTGCTTCGTAGGACATCTTAGCCATTTAATTGTCGAAAGACATGCAAATTATCAATGAATTTATAACTATTGCACCACCGGACCTGTTGGGACACGGCGAATAGTGACAATCGCGTTATTATTATTTGCCCAACATGACCTCCAAAACTTGAGAGCGTCTTATATCTGAGAATACATGATAATTACTGCAATTAAAATATAATAAAGATTTGATAAAATATATAACCGGCTGCGGTGACGGTTTAGTTAGCGTACGAGCGCTCCAACCCCAAGGTCCTTGGTTCGAGTCCGGGTTAGACGAATTTTTCTGGTTAGGGAATAGTTCCTTGTGTTAGTAAATAATAATTATTAAAATGGATGTATTGGGGTCTTCCTGTTTCCGTTAGAGAAATAAATAATTAAAAATATGGATCAAAATATTGGTGAAAGTATTATCTGGAAGACGCTAAGTGAAAGTAATCGCCGAGAGGAAGGCAAAGCAAAGGCAGGATGAGGAACCTTTTGTAATCGGAAGATCATTCTGCAGTATTAGCAGCCGTAAATGGCCTGCTTTAGAGTATCACCTACTTTCAAATAGTTAAATGGTTCGAATGGAACTCCCCATGTAGTCCTTGGAGGTTAATTTCCCATTTTATTCTCATTGACGTTACAAACAAACTGAGGAAACAAATAAAAACCTCCACACATTTGTCAAAAGAAGCGAAGAAAACGTCGCATTTGACCCATTGGCCGCAGATTCCACACATCTGATCCAAAGCATTCTTTATTCGTTGCAAAAAGCATTTCCGTTCTTTAAATCACTTAAGCGAAATCCGTGTCGCACTTTTTTATAGTGTGGGAATGAATCGGGCGGCGTCATCTAATTAACAAATGCCTTCATCTTCTGTAATTCAAATTGCTCGTCCGCAGTGGGATACATTCGCTTTTGTCTCCGCTGTAATTTGCGACCGACAAACAGAAAAGAATGCGCGCTCCCAGCGGACGGATAATTCACCATAGTTTACTGCTGGGTTTCATATTTGCCATCGTAAATCAGATTATCTGCGGCAAATGTTGAGTACGAAAAGGTGGCGCCTTTTAGATGCTATCAAACTCTCTTTAATCTCTCTCTTACGTTCCCTCTTCCACGGTAGTTTATCTGATTTGCGCCTTTCTCCTTATTTTGGTACAGATTAGAGCGAAAGATCGATCGCGATTTACCTGAAGTTGATGGTGGATCTCGGATGGGTCTCGAGATGCTCACCATCAAATTATCTCAAATCCTGTAAATATTCAGCCAAAGGAACAACTTCTTGCGATGGAGTTGGACCTGCGTAGAATTAATGCAATTACAAAAGTTAAAATACAGTTTTCATGGATATGGCAAACATATTCTGGCTATCGCAGTGGATAGAGTTCAAACAAATAACAGTGCTTTTCGATAAAATACGATCGAATAGCATCGAAGTCGATAATAGTCGAACAAAAAACATCGATATTAATCAAAAGTGTAGAACATCTCGTCGAATAATTACTGATAATTACTGAAGGCCATAGGCTCCCCAAATCAGCTATATTCATGCGATCATGGGCATCAATATGATCCCTACGGGGGGATAACATGTGTGTGAGACTTGGAGGCTGTTTATAAAAAAAAAATAGCAATGAATTCATTCTTCCTATGAATTCCTTATTATGAATACAATATTATGGAATGTATATGTTAAAACAAGAAATAGCATGATATAAATAAATTTTTATTGTTATGTGAATAATCTATGTGCTAATTTGCTGAATAGAAGGACCCTGAAACAGAAAACTGTTTTATTTACATTAAAATACTTTTACATATCTTTTATGCACTGGGGCAGTTTATTGTAAATTTCACTCCAGTATGAAAAGCTCCTTTCTTGTTCAACTCTGTTTTGTTTTCCCATATATGAATATCATTTTTGATATCGTTTGATAGTGATGTTTCAAATAAATGAATTGAGGGAAGTGGAAAATTTCAGCCCTTAAAAATGAGTTCTACATGAATCCCAGGGTTTCAAGCTAAGCATTGTTCTTAGAGCACGTTTCTGCAATTTAAATACACCATCAGAGGCGCTAGATAAAGATCAGAGGCACCAGAAAATAATACCATAACATATCGCACTATGGAAATTCACAAAGCACACACATTTGAATACCCTTAAACTTGTATTTTACTGAAATTTCGAATCTTGTGTACAGCTGCTATTCCTGGTTAAGTTACTACAATTACAATCAGTGGGTTTAGCCGATACTGTGTGAAATTCTATAACTGTAAAGATGGAAATAACTTTTTCCAAGTTCTTTTGTCGGACTTGATGCCATCTTTACATTTCTATGGTTATCTTTGTCTACTACGGAGATTACAAACCATTCACTTATCCATGGATGTTATTTGCGTTTTGGCGGTAGAGGACACATGTACATACCTATTCTTCAAAGGGATGATCGGCTCACAAATTTTGGAAACCCTCATCTATGCCATGAATTGCCCTTTCACTCCCTGACTCGTCAAATGTGTACACCTTTACCAACATTTTGCAATGGATGTCGCGAAGGCATATTTCAAGGCATTTTCCGAATGCCGCCAGAAGCGGATATCTCTTAGAATGCCATTCCGTGAAGCGAAACTGAATTCCGAATCGAGTGACAACTGCGGCCGAAGGAAAGCTCGATTATCGAGTGTTTCGTGCACTTTGAGAACTCACGAGTGGGTGTGCGTCACGTGGAGATTTTTTTCTTAGCGAAAGGGTTGAAAGGATGGCAGGTTTGTGGATGACCGCGCGGAGTGTGGGTGACGTGGGAATGAATCGAGCGATGGCCTCTCAGAAAAGGAGAGTGTGGCGGAGAAAGCTTTCTCAGAATGTGGCCCGAGTACTGAGCCGTGTGGTACTCCCAACTAATGGACGACACACAGAGTTATGCAACGCCGGTTAGTGGCGAAACATAGTTTTTATTTTCCGATTTTTTCTAAACTCCCGCCGAATTGGAGGAGTTTGGGGGAAAGCCCGATAAAAAATTCATTTTTTATCGAGGTTGTATTTAAAAGGGGAACAGAAAAATGTAAGGGAGCCGGATAAAATGCTTATACTGTGTGTAAGGAAAACGAAAATTTTTAAAGAAAAGTAAAGAAATGGGTGTTGCAAATCTTAAGGCATTATGTACCAAAGGCACTGGGTTTAAATCTTTTCCCTTAGACAGTGTCTGAGAGTGTAGAAGGCGAAGGTAAATTTGAGAACAGTTCAGACTATTTAACGAGACACAGAAAAGTAGTAACTTTAAGAAAAACTATTACGCATCAAACGCATTCCTTTAACACAATATTTTGTGGTAAAGGTAGTAAATTGTTATGGTGGTACTATGTGGTAAAAGTATGTATTCTTTCATTTATTATTTATTTTTACAATATTACTGTTTTGTATATAACCGTTATTCTTTACAATATATCATTTATGTTCCAATTGTGTAAAATAATGTTTCGTATATCATATAAATCTGTACGTCTAAAATGTTTGAACATTTTTACGCATTTTTTATGAATCTATGTCATCGTTAATTCAGTTATCATAATAAGCAAAAGAAAGTCATTTAACGATTCTTTCGAAGAAGAGAGCTTATTTTGCCTGAATTTATTGCGAGAAGGGATTGAAGTGCAGTCGTTAAACGCGAGTATCGGAAACTGATGTTTTACAAATGTAGTAGTTGAAAAGACGGCCTCCATCCCTCCGTATTCACAGGCCCGTTTGTTGCGGCCTCTCCTTGGAATTATGGGAAGGATTTCTTTCCCTGCCCTTCCATTTCTCCTTCAATTCATGGAACCACACATTGAATTTGGCGGCATCTCGTGCATTTCTTATTTTCCGCCATTACCGACCCAACGCTAACACATATATTTGCGTATCCGCGCCTTCCGTTCACTCTGCCCCTCTCTCTCCATAAAGCAATCTCTCGTTGCCACGGGAAACGGGAAAAGGAGTTTCCAGAGGAAGATGGCCGCTTTATGCTTCCACTTTGGACACCTTACTATATTTTGATTTACCAGCTGAGCCCTCGCTATATCTGTGCTTATGTTAGCTGTATATCTCTCCAATATTTTGAATTGCGATTTTTTTATGAATTCATGGCTGCTGCCGTAGTTTCACCTACAGTTTCAAAACAAGGTTAAATTTCTTTAAAGATAGTTTACAATCTCTTTTTATTTGAATTTCATGCTCGACATGTTTTAAAAATCCTTGTGCTTTCTATGCTTTTCTGTTGAGTTAAAAAAAATTCATATCCCGGGAAAGACTTTTATTTCAAATTGTTTTATATTCATCTGCCTTAAGGCACGCTAATAATGAACTTGTATTATTTAACTGTGTTTCTCTGAATTCATGATGTTTCAAATCATTGTGTTCTCCGTTTGAATTTAAAGAAATTATACCTATTAAAATTGATATTAATAATATTTTGATTATTTTAACGGCAGTTCTAATTATAAAACATAGTTGGAAAAGGAATAAGAAAGGCGATAGCGTTCATTCTGTTTTAAGAGTGTTGCCTTGATTGGAGTTATCCAAATTTTGAACTATTTTAACAGACATGACACAAGGATGTAGAATTCCATCCTATCTTTGAGGCCAAAATCGAGATAAGTATCAAAAGAAGGGAAATTTGTTTTCAATTTCCCTCCTTATTATAGTGGTGGAATATCGCTTTTGTTTTGAAGTTGCGAGAATGTAGATATACAAATAATTTGTGAAATTTTGGTGTTGTAAAGAACCCGTCCCTTTGACGACCAATGCGATTGTTGATTCCGAGTTCATGCATTTTCCCATAAGAATACATTTGTATTTAGGCCCATTTAGAAGCAAATGACGATATGAAGAGGAGGAAAATTTTCAGATATTGTAACTACTACAGTTACGAAACATTTGTTATGACGAATCGTAGGAGCAAAAAAATACGTAGCACCGTAATGAATTAATGGAGATGGATGAGTAACTTCTTGTCTATCAAATCGGACTAATGACATATTTTACGATTAAATTACTCATCACCATAGGACGACAACTCTCATATATTACGGATTGTTAAATTTTCTTAATGAAGCATTAAATGTTGCAACGTTTAAAGTTGCTTACTTTTTACGGTTCCTGAATTGGCTATCTTCGCTTCAATGTCATCATAAAAGCTGAGTTAATCAATTAGATCCAGAAGAACCCGGACAAATCTTAAGACTTGTAGAATACTTGAGACAAGTTTCATCAGAAACTTGTCTCAAGTACTTTCTTACGAAACTTGTCTCAAGGAAATTCCATGAAGTTATTGTTATTCCATGAAGTTATTGTTACATTGTTATTGTTGATTGTAGATTTCGGCTTCGAACTATGAGAACTTTGGTTACATTGAAAATGTTTGTTTTCTTTAAACTAGCAAATTGGACTAAGCTGATAATAAGATGCGAGATTTTATTTTCTCTTATGCACATATATGTTATTTAATCTGACTTATCTCAAGGAAGAATGGACTTGAAAGTCTTACGGGTCCGGGAATCGAACTATACAGATGTCCGTTGAACTGAACAGAACTCAACTTGTTTCTGCCGGGATACTTCAACGGACAGAGCAATTGGGAGACTCGGGTTCGATTCCCGGTCCCGTCAGACTTTTCTCAAGTTCATTCTTCCTTGGGTTTTTTTCCTGGGTGCGCACCATCTTGCGCTAGGTGACCCTTACCCGTGTTCTATGTGAATCTGACTTATATTTTCCCTGTTTAGAATCAACGGGCACTTCAGCTAGCAAATCCATGTAGTTACTAGGAAGCTTACCGCTGATGGCAAATATATAACAGAGTGATAAGCAGAATGCTGCTTGAGGATGCTGCTCTCGGCAGCGAAATGCGCATTGGGTTTCTCTACCAACTTTTGATGGCTTCATGGTACTTGCGACTCTGTTACTAAATAGAAATAAGTTGTTGGCAGTTTGGTAGTATGCATCAAGAGGGTGCCAAACATCCCATTGATTGTGAATAAAATAATATAAAAGACGAATCTATAAAAGACAAAAAAAATATAGCGATCACAACGAAAATCGCTTTTATGCGTACTTAATGCGTAATGATTCTCTCCCGGATTCAAACCTTTGTTAACGAAATTGCAATTACGATACAAACCTCTTTATTGGGCGAAGTTGTGACTGTAGTCTCCATTTTGTCAGAATTTGGTACAAAATACTAATGCATAATATGATGTAAGATTTAAACTAAAATATTTGCAGGAAATGAGAATAACTTACATATAAAATCAATGTAATTTTCTTCTGGAATTAATCCTATCTGCATAAGGAATGAGTACTTGATTTAAACTTAAATAGATATTTCGCCTGCCATTAGAGCTGAACCATTTACTTTAAAAGGGAGGCTGAATTCCCTTCTGTAGATGAGTATCGCCGTATTTTTCTCGGCCGTTTATATTTTAGTGGCCAATACTTTCTCATTTTAATTAAGGAGAAGTACCCATTTCGTCGTCCTATCGACGACTCGAACTATTTCCCTCTATCGCCCGCTGTCATCATGAATCTCAATCAACTTAAAAAATAAATGCGAAGCGTTGCTAAGCAGGAAATATTCTCGTACAGTTTAAACGAGTTTAAACGCTTTTATGAGCGCACGGAGTTCCACAATTTCCATTCGACTGCCGTATTAAAGGATATTTAACGTTTTGGCTTCGATAAAATATACGCTCAGTTCAAGCCGAAACTTCTAATCGTCAAATTCTTCCTGAAATTCGATTATTAGCAATCTAAAATTGGAAAATCGCTGTGTTTGATGGCATTTGCGGGGGAATTATTTGACTTTATTACAAAATATAAAATTTTAATGAATATGTATACATTAAATAGGTAAATCATACCATAATTAGGTTCAATTAATAATTTTATGAAAAAGTAAAATGGATTGGAAAATTCTTCATGTAAAATATATATCTGCAGAAAAATATGTGAATTAGATATTACTAGCAGATCCAGCGCAAATATTTGCGCGCATTGTGCATATAGTGTCTGCAAAAACTTAAACGCTTGTGACTATTTTATATTTTATGAAACGTATCATTACACAATAAATAATTTCATTATATCTGTTTTGAATTATCAAACAATAAACGATTCGTTTAAACAGATCTTTTTCCAAAACAATTAATAATCTTCATATTTATTTACATAAAATGTTCTAAATTTGTCGCACTCGGCTTTTTTGAAATAAATAACAAATTAATAACCAAGTGGGTAATGGCTGGTTAATAAATGTTTAAATGCGCCAAATTTTGATGGGACTTCCCTGATGTACGAAGTACATACTTAATTTACACTTTCTAACAACAATATCATAGATAAAGCATACCATTTTCTATTTAACACAACATTAATTAACAAAAATTTCATTCTCTGGTAAATTAGATGTTTTTATCCAATGAAAACATTTAGGAGTAATTTCAATTCAAAGTACTCAACTTTACTTACATTTATTTACATCCCGCTTAGGCATTAACATTTCAAATACTGCCCAGAGCCAAAGCGACATTTCTGATTCACACAGTTCTTGATTATAGCATTTGAACATTAAGATCAAAACTACTATAAATTATCACACAAATCACCATGATATCTTATAACAAAGATATGTTAATAATAATAAGTAAATAGACCGTTAAAGTATTTAATTGTTGGTGTTATATTCTGATGTAATCCTGATTTCAGAGTGTCACATTTACTTACGCTCGTTGGTTTCTGGTAAAAATTCATCAATGTTGAAACACTTATTTAATGAGTTTTGTATTAACAGTTCATAAATTCGACACAATTCTCGTGATAGATAACTTTAAAAAACGTTTCCATTCATCGAGCTTCAGCAAATATCACTTTTGTCGATGTTTCGCACATACTAATTACTTTTACAGCCAAAACTCATTTAAGAACATATATTTACGATGCTATAAATAACGTTTTTCCAACAATTCTCAAGTTCGAAATTTAAACTTTCGGACAACAATATCGAAGGTAATGAAAACGATTAAATATTTTAAGCAATATCAATTGACCTAAATTTCTATATCAGGCATTTAATGCATTTTGATTCACTGAAAACATTTAGAATAAGTTTTGATTTAAAGAAGCTAATTTACTTACATTTATTTACATCACTGTTGTTTAGTAACATTCCAAATATTGCTCAGAGCCAAAGTGACATTCCTGATTTACACAGTTCTTGATTTAAAATTTTGAACATCAAAGCCACTGTAAATCATTAGTTATTAAAAAAAAAATTTCAATCTTAGAGTACTACATTTTATAATTATTTGACCAGCACTGTGAAGTAATTTTGATTTATAAGTGTCACATTTACTTACGCTCTCACGATTCAGCTAATAATTCGTCCATGTTTAAATAATGATATGAGGAAATTTTCTTCCAACTTAACTCAGAATAATGTTTGAACTCAATGAGAATAACTGGCCCTCCTTTTTATCGCATAAACGTATTACTTTTATATTCTCAACGCATTTAAATAACAAGAAATTTATTCGTAAATATTTATGTTGCTATAAATAACGATTGGTTGCTACAGATGCTTGAAGAAATTAAAGAGAATAGAACGTCATTCCCTCGCCCTTTCTTTTTAATGCTTGTTTACTCATTCGAGGCAACAATGACGGTTGCCGTGGCGAGTGCAGAGAAATCAGAAAATGTCCATTAAATTTCGAAATAAAAGCACGATTATTAAAAAACTGGACATTAAAACGTGTAAACACGGCAAGAATAGATTGGTTGCACATTTAACCTTCGAATGAACAAGGTTTGATGGAAATTCGTTCAAATTTAGGTATTTTAATTAATGAAGAAAGAAAGCCTTGCACTCTCGAAAATAAAAATCGCATGCAATCTTACGGAAACAAATTTTTAGCTCCGGGGTTCGATTTCGGTTCTTTTCGGGGATGAAATCAAGCATACCGGGGTTTCCAGTAATTAAAAATCCAACGCAGTTTACCGCGTGTCTCTAAATCTAACCGTTTCGGAGATAGGGAGGGGGACGGACGGACACTTAAATAGCTGATCCCGCGCAATTATTTGAGCGCATTGTGTATATATGTGCGAAAACTTAAACGCTTGTAACTATTTTATATATTTACAATCGTATCTCCATACAATTAATAATTTCATTGTGTCTGTTTTGAATTATCAAACATTATAGACGATTCGTTTAATCACACCTTTTTCCAAAGCAATTAATAATCTTCAACTTTATCGCTATATGAATACTTTTTTATCTCAACACGGTATTTTTTAATTTCGAAGACTGCGAGTTTTAAGTATGTCTTTTACTCGTTCCACCAACGTAATTAGCGTACCGTATGAAATTTCATCATACCCACTAGGGTTTGTGTACCATAATAAATACTTAGGATTTACACTCAGCAGTAGTTTATCGTTCAAAGAACATATTAGTGACATTATAGGAAAAGCAAATAGAATGCAGAGATTGACAAGTAGAACCCTGAGAAGATGTTCATCAAAAGTCAAAGAAATTTCTTATTTTTCCCTCATTAGGCCTAGTCTCGAATACTGCTGCGCGGTTTGGGATCCACATGAAGTAGGGTTAGTTTCAGATTTAGAGGTGGTCCAAAGCAGAGCAGTTCGTTTCGTCACTTGTAACTTCAGGTTCGACAGTAGCGTTACGGCTATGATAAAATCCCTCGGGTGGTATTCGCTGCAAATGAGAAGATCGGATTATAGACGAAAGCTTTTCGACAAATTCATCGATTCAGAATTTTTAGATGAAGTGGAAGACCTCTCCGCGATCCCCGAGAGGCGACGACCAAGCGTTACAAGGAAGTAAACAGTAATGTTAATGCTAAAACAGATAGTTACTTCTATAAAAAAAGTTATTCTTTTTATTCCTAATCATTCTTTCCGCAGAGCATTAGAGATGCAAACATGATGGATTAGGTTAGGTCTTTGGTGTTGCAACACCCCCTGCCATGCGCCACTGGCAGTTTGCGGGGTATAAATCTAAATCTAAATGGAACGAAAATAAATGCAAAAAAGCAAGCATATAACCTTTACAAACAAGATAAAGAAAAGGCAGATTAACTATAAACTAGATAGAGAACTTATACCACAGGTAGATGAATGCAAATACTTAGGGATCACATTAACGAAAAATTTGGACTGGGGACCACACGTAAATAAGATTGCGTCGAAAGCACTAAAAACTCTGCATTTCGTAATGAGAAATTTGAAGGGAAGTAGCAATGAAACGAAGGAATTAGGGTAGAAATCGATAGTGAGGCCATTTTTAGAGTATGCAACCAATGTGTGGGAACCGCACGAGAAGTTAAATACAAAAAATATTGAAAACGTTCTGAGAAAGGCAGCAAGATATGTATTAAGTAGGCACAAGAAGACGGACAGCGTCAAGGAAATGCTAGGAATCCTCGGCTGGGAGACTTTAGAAAAAAGGAGAAAAGTTAAAAGATTGATAGGCGTATTTCAGATTAGAACAGGCGGTGATACTTGGGAAGAACTGAAGAACAGAATGGAAACACCAAGCTACATAGGGAAAGGTGATCACGAACTTAAATTAAAATTAAGGAAGCAAAGGACGAATGCAGCGAAATTTTCATTCATCAATAGATGAATAAAAGAATGGAATAGGTTACCTGAAGGAGTGCTTAAACACTTACCGAAAATTATAAAAGAATTTAAAAATAGATGTAAACATTTAACAGTAATATAATTATTTTGTATATATGCGTGAGAATTGCTTGTATTTTTAGACAACCATTTATTGGATGGTAATAGTTTATGTAAAATTGTGGTATGGTACTTTAAAGGGATTGTAACTTGTTGTATGATTTTGTATCTCACTGAAATATGATATGGATTGTATCTGACTATAATTTGTGAAATGGTAGTAAGTCTG